>JASGAU010345050.1:0-20073 GCA_030220045.1 Australoheros facetus | reverse complement strand
ATTCCATTGGTGCAATCCCAGATAGCTCCATTAACCATTCTGCAGTCTTGCACTATATGGATGCTGGACATTATTTTTTGTTTCAATATTTTCTCACACATGCAGCGAGAGCATATGCATCAGCCACACAATCTGTTTCTCTTAGCGCATCTGATCTGAAAATACTATGTTGCAAAAATAAACAAGCTTCACGCTGGAATTATCACAGCAAATCCTCTAAAATCCAATCTGAGACGTCATATCGCAGCATGTCTTCATCTGATGTGATTTTGCTTCGGGGCGATGTATGACAGTACGTGCGTTTGTTTTTTTTTCTGGAAACCCTGAAAAAAGTGTGAACGTCTCGTAGCCTCTGCACAGAGTCGGTCTCAAAGGGAGAGGCAAGCACCGCAACCCAGAGGCTCATCCAAATCAACTTAGATGAAAAATCAAGGTTGAAACTGCCTGATAATTGTGCTCAAACTGCTCTAATCCCAAAGTTTCGTCAAGTGAAGGTTGGACTGGACTCCTGTTTAACTACCAGAAGGAGGGCTACGATGGGCAGACGTCTAAATCTACAAAGAAGCTGCTGACAAACATCACCTAGGTCTCAAATAAAAATCATTACAATCAAATAAAGCATACAAACACTTATTAATCTTTAGACCTGCATATTAACATCAAAATAATCCTAATTTCCAAGTAAAACAGTTTTAGAGGCGGCTGATCTACACCTGTCCTGCTGTGATTATTTAATCCCTGGGCCTGAAAACCAGCTGTGAAGGACCCAACCTAATTGTAACAGATTAGCCGCGTGTCAGCTGACTCCAGGCTTGGAGCGATTTCAAGCCTGCACAGTGAGCACGGATCCTGGTTGCGGCAGAGCTGCAGGGGATCTGACGTTACAGTAAGTGCGGCTTCATGTCAAGATGGGACCATTACTCATGTTATGCTGCCATCACTGCAAGGTCAATGAGCAGCTTTTGTCAAAGCCTTGACACATGGCGTGATTCCTGGAAATTGGGAGACTGCAGCTAATGTTGTCGTTCGATACTTCACATGGCATGTGACCTTCCATACAGGATTAGTTTTCATAGCAACGTAAGCAAACATGTTTAGTTCAGAGTAATACATTTGCATAATTTTATGTGTGTGAATATAACACATATTTAAATAAAAATAAATGAATGCAACAGGATGACAGTTAAATCTAACACAACAAATATACTGTAAAGATTTAAAGGACAAAGTCAACCCTTTCACTTAATATTAATGCCGCTTTTAAGTTTGAAAATCTGTGTCATCAGGGGTTAAAGTGGGACCTGGCAGGTAGGGGAACCTTAAGATCAGGTGCAGCGTGGGGGAAAATAATTACTTAGAAATAAGTCATGTCATAATTTGTTTTGTCAGCTCCAGTAGATCTTTCTTTGTGTACAGGCTGTGACCTGCTGACCTACTCTGCTATTCACTGCTCTATGAGGATTTAGCCAGCTGAATTCAACAAGATATAGGCAGATGTTACTCCAGCTATATTTATGCTATATTATCTGTCAGTTTATGCCAGGGATAGAAATCCCCTAGATACAATAAAGCTAGTATAAAAGGTTTATACCTTGATGTAACAGTACCCTGGATGTAACCAGTCCAAAGCAGTACATCACTTTATTACAACACTGCAAAATAAGCAGTGGATCCGCCAATAAACTGCCTGCTTTTTTCACGCTACCTTTGAATAACATAAAATCTGTATACTTCAATTTGTTTTGCAGGACATTTCACCAAAACATAATTGAAAAGCACATCATGTATAGATCCAATATTTGATTTAAAAACTCTAAAATGAATCAGGGCATTAGATTTGTAAGATTTAAATTTCCAGTTTATAAGAATGCCACTTGCTGAGCGGTGCTTACCTTTGAAGATAATCTCTCATCTTCCTCTCCTCTCCTTTCCTTCCCTTTCTTACATCTTTCTCCATCTATCAGTGTCACACATTAGCATTTGTTTTCTCTCCCTGGGAAAACTAAAATGTACAGCAGTTGTATATTTAGCTCACTGGCATATTTTGTGGCAAACTGCGCAGAAACAGGTTGTGGGTTTGTTGATATTTGCTCAGCGGTTTGAAAAGTTGCATTTGGAATTGCCTGCCGCTTAAAAAGGTTTATGATCCTCTTGCTAGCTAGATGCTTAGGTACCACAACCGTAACTTTATGTCTGCACCATGAATGCATCATAGGGATGAGAAGTAAAAAGAGATGTGTTGAAGGTGTGAGCCCTGAGATGTTATTATGTTCTTATTACTGAGCAATGGCAGGCTGCAGCACACAAAGAATTAATCAGTCATTAACTGAAGGTGTTGGAACGCTGTTCCGGATCATTCCGGCCCACTTTAACCATTGTTTAACAATTTTTGCAAATACTATCCTATGAGCATTATTACGAAGGTTGATTTTCTTTTCCTTTAAAGCTTTTTTTTTTTTTAAGAGCTTAAGGAATGCTATGTTGACTCTACAAACACGATTACTCAGGATGTCACCACTTGCATGTAAAGGTGGGAAAGGAGGAATAACTGAAGAACATATGAAAACCCTTACCCATGAACCCAAGGACAAGCATGGTCTGGGGGCAGGCTCTCCATTCTTTGTTTTTTTTTTTTTTTAAAAGATGGAAAAGAGAGTGAGCATGAATGAAATGTAGGGAAGGAATGGTACAAATTGAAGGGGAGGAAGGTGGAGTAGTAAGATGTGCTGCACTCTCTGTCCCAAATCCAACTTATGCTTCTTAGAGGGGCTGATCAAGTAATAACATGGGGCTTGTTAGATTAGGCACCTAGGCCAACAGGAAATGAGAAGTGCGGTGAGAGGATCAGATCAGCAGAAAGAGAAAAAAAACAGAGAGAGAGAGAGAGAGAGAGAGACTGCTTAAAGGGATAAGCAGTGATGGCAGAGTAAAGTTCAAGTGTCATAGAGTTAGCATATATCAGTGTGCATAAAAAGATGAGCGCAGGGTTGGAGCTCGAGTGTTGAAAGCATGTGAGAGGGTGCACAATCAGAGGGAGTAGTTTTCATGTTATGAGTTTGAGGACTTAAAGAGATGAAGGCCAGAGATCAGAGCAGTTAAGTCAATACTCAATCAATCAGCCAAAGTCCTACTGCTCAGAAACAGATGGCATTTTTCCCTTTCATTTTTTTTTCCTGGTAACAGATATCAAAAGATAATGCAGAAAAATTCTGTCTTCTCTCTTGGGCCTGGGCAGCACTTTGAGGGGAGGATGCTGTGTGTCTGACTCAGTAAAGAGGATTTCACACAGCGTGTTATGACACGATTGAGGGTCTTCCACTGGGGTCCATTTGGAACATTTACAGATTCTATCAAAATTATTCAATCCCCCTTATCCTGCTGGTGTAAAGAATGAAAATTAATGAAAACATTTTTTTTAATGTTTTTAATTCATTTTAATCAGATGATCTAATTTCTTTTCATTTCCGTGAAGCACTTTGTAACTTTGTTATGAAATGTCCTATGTGAATAAAGCTTATTATTAAATTATGTCAGCTAAAAATTTTGGTGAACAAAGAAAGATTGATATTTAGATATTTTTTCAGAACATAAAGCTTATTAAAAAAAAACGAAAAACATATTTAACCCTCAAAGTTAGTATTTATTAATACACTGCTCAAAAAAAGAATTAAGGGAACATTCAGTCATCACAATATAACACACAGTCAGTTAAACTTCAGGGGTATCAACCTGTCCAGTTAGGAAGCAAAAACCACTGTGAATCAGTTTCACCTGCTTTGGTGCAAATCAAAGTGACAACAGGTGTGCTGGAGAGGCCCCCAAAAGGGGAATGGTTTTGCTTGTGGTGGCCACAAATCATTGCGCTCTCTTTATCCCTCCTGACTGATTTTTCTCTAGTTTTGCTTTTTGTTTTGGCTTTCTTGCCACTATTGGTATCATGAGACGATACCTGCAGCCCATTCAGGTAGTCCAGCTCCTCCTGTGCTGTTGAAAGAAGGAACAGCCTGAATTGTGTGGAGGAGGTGGACAGGGCCATATAAGGGTGTCAGTCCAGCAGCAGGACAGCTTTCTGCTCCTTTGTGCAAGGAGGAACAGGAGTAGCACTGAGCCTGCAAAATGATCTCCAGCAGGGCGCTCATGTGCATGTTTCTTACCAAACTGTGAGATGAGGTTGCAGGCATTATAACATTTGCCACGCCATCTCCAGACGCATCTGCTTAGTATGAACCTGCTGTCCTCTGTTAAGGAAAGATGCCTGCCAGTTCTGCTGTTTTTTGGCAGATGCCAATCAAGCTGCACAGAGCACAGGTCCCTCTAAAGGATGGTGGACCATGATACCACCCTCATGCAGTCTGATTGTGACAGTTTGGTCAGAAAAATGCACATGAGTAACCCACTGGAGGTCAGTGTGTAGGGCTCTGGCAGTGTTCCTCCTGCTCCTCTTTGCACAAAGGTTGAAGATACCAGTCCTGCTGCTGGGCTGATGCACTTCTATGGCTCTCTCCAGGAGTCCTCATGTAATGGCTGGTATCCTGGTATATCCTCTTGAGACTGTGCTGGGAGACACAGCAAACCTTCTTGTGGGCGCACGTATGGACGCTCCTGGAGATGCTGGACTACCTGTTTAATCTGAATGAGCTGCATGTCATGTCTACCAGTAGTGACAAGGACACTAATGCAAAACAAAACTAGAGGAAAATCAAGGAGAGATAAGAAGAGAGCAAAGGTCTGTTGGCCACCACGTGCAAAACCATTCAGTTTTGGGGGTTTGTCTTGTTGTTGCCTCTCATGTATCTGACTGTTTGTTACACTGTGATGCTCAATTGATCATTTAATATATATATATATATATTTTGAGCAGTGTATTTTGACTTAATGATTAATAAATATTTCTGATCATTTCTGACAAACTTTTGATTCCTTTCTTGTGTATCCTGTTCCTCATGCTTTTTGTGCTGCAGCTGCTTTGCTTAAATCTCACATGACTTTAAATGGGATTTGAATCCAGGGACATGTTTCCTGAACCAACCTTTGGTCCATTTGGAAGTAAACTGGGCTCACTGTCTTCCCTGCACAACAAAGGAATTATATTCTTCCGAGGATCCAAGATGCCTTCCTCCTCAACACCGTACCAAATCCACGGTTTATGGTCTTTTGGGCCGGCTTTGACCATCTGACCCTTGACATACTGCTGATCCAATTGTCCTCATGGGTCCAATTCACTCTCATCACTTCAATAAAACAATTCTCTGAATTGAGTAGGATTATGTGATTTGGTTCGTGCATATTCAAGTCGATGTCCAAGTGCTTTTTGTAGAAAGACTGACAGCAGCAAGGTTTCTACTGGTGCTCGCAAATTATTTCTTCCTAGTTGTTGTTTTCAGCTGTCTGATTCTCTTAAAGCAAACTTTGGTCTTTCTTCGACATGCAGGATAGTTTGCTGCTGCTATACTGTTAGTCTTTGCCAACATTAACCCCTGAAACTTAAAATCTTTTTTTTTTCTTCAAATCATTGCTTTGTTTGTGCAATGAAATATTTTCTTCTCATTTGCAAGATGCAAATAAAATTCATAAAACCTCCTATCAGAAAGCCTCTAATGTGCAAACTCTTAAATGCTTAGCATGATTGAACAACTCTGATTGCAACTTTATCAGCAGCAAACATGATAAAATCCACTGGGTGCATCTGGGACTTGATTATAATAGTATGTGACCATTATCACCATTAGATATAGTTTGGGATTTTTTTGTTTTGTTTTTTCCTATAATGACAGTACTTCAACATAAAAAACTAGAAGTGGTATGTATTTTGTACTGTTGACCCTTATAAAAATGATAGGTCCATAACTGTACACCACCACAGAGGATTTAAAATCAAACAATCAATATAAGATTGAAAAGCAGACTTTCAGCTTTAATTAAAGGGTTTATAGGGTTTACTCTTGCCAGATTAGAGTTTTCAAGAAAACATCTAAAAGAGTTCTAAAAAAAAAATCTTCAGACAGAAATCAAGATTAACTTGTAACAGCTTAAACAGCTCATGATCTGAAGCATACCACATTATCTGACAAACGTGGTAGAGGTAATGTTGCGGCATGGGCATGTATGGCTGCCAGTGGAACCGGTCACTAGTATTTATTGAAGATGCTGACTGCTGACAGACGTAACAGGATGAAGTGTGAAGTGTACGAGTCATTTAAGTGTAGGGATTGTGTCTTTGTTATGTGTTCAGAAAATACTCACTCTGCATTGGGGAGAAGAAGACCTCAGACAGGGGTGCAGCTTTGGTCCATTTGTACTGAGGGACGGGCTTTCCATGGCTCGACTTACAGCTCAGAGTCACATTGCCTTTCACCACTGGGTTCCCAGTCATGGTGCACACCGGGGGAGAAGGAGGGACTGGGCAGAGGGACAGACAATGTTAGAGATTTAAAACATGTGAGATAAGAAGCTATACCGGTAGCCACTTTACCAACTATCTATGGTAGTTGTAATGCAGTGTCAGTGATGTGGAAATATCTCAGGGCGGTAGCCGCACTGCATAAAAATAATTTTCAATCTGCTACTGGAAGATGACATAACAACCTCAGAGCCCAGTGAATCCCTGAACAGCAGATGAGTTTTATGTGGACAGTACTTTCTCATATAAATATATGATTTTTGACAGACTGGTCTAATCCTAAATCCTTTAAAATATGCTTAGCATTTACTTTGCCTGAACTTCCAAATCCGAGGAAATATGTGAGCTGCACTGCAGACTTTCTGATTACATCTAACCTTTGAAATTTCTCTGATGCTGTGGACCATTACCTTTGACATTAAGGTTCATCTCTCCAGAAATGCCAGGAGCTCCAGGGATGATGACAATGCACATGTAGCGACCAGAGTCGGACTCCTGGGTGTTGTTGATGTAGATGGAGAGGTTGGCCGAGGGCATGGCCACACTGAAGCCCACTCTTTTTGTGAACTCGTTCTGACCATGCCCTACCTCACCTGAGCTAAAGTTTATCACCTGCGCAGAGAAGACACGTACGACACAACAGACATCATCGCACCGGTCCAACTGGTCGTCAACGGGAGCACAGACATCATCGCGCCAGTATGAATATATGAAATGAATGGACTCTTTCTTTTAAAGAAAATATTTTGAATGATATTTGATATTAAGATCTGCAGATTACCATGTCCTTCATAAAGATAATCCTGGCATGTACAGATGGTGGATGTTGAATTTTAGCCTGATTTTCCATTTGAGATAATCTCACAGGCATCGGAAACTGTTTAGATTATATTAATCATGCGAACGTACACAAACACAGAGCTCGTGCAGATGTGTAGTTTCACCAGCATAAAAGAGGTGCAGCACAATGTGGGGCTCAAGTGTCATTAGTGGCATATTTTCCTTAACAACACCCATCCCTTCTTTTCATTCCTTCCACTATGAATTAGGCACCATCAGCGGTTTTAGCAATAATCCTAATCTCTGCTCATCACCATGTTTTCACCTTACAAATCACTAGATGGGTTAGTCAGAATATAACATTGTCATGCAATGTAAAATTACTCTTTTCCTCTTGCTCATATTTAAAGATAAGAAGATCTAAACACAGCTTTATATTACATTTTTGAACTGACATTGTATGATACAATATAATCTACACACAAAGTAGTTCAGTTCATCGTTTGAGCTCTAATATGTCTGCATTAGATGTAAAGCTTCTGCAGCACTAGCTAGAGTATCAACCAACAAACTGTACTTTACTGTAATCCCTTTAAAGAGGCTCTCCACTGTCTATTGCAACAAAAGGTCACCACAACGTTACACTGCTTTGGCATTCCTACCTGTTTGGACTCGTTCCCAGAGAAGTACCAAATGACAGAGTTTTTGGAAATGTCTGTGCTAGGGCTGTACCACGCCTGCAACACCACCATCTGGCCCTGTACCACCTCCATCTCTTTTCTGGGGAACTCCACCTTCTTTGTGTCACCTGAAACAACAACAACAACACAGTTCATTCTGAATGCATCACTTCTTATCATGACCTTCATATTAGCAGAAGAGCAGCAGTCTTGACTGCTTATTTAGGGAAAGCCAGGGTACTATGGTAATAAGTCACTTTAACTTCTAGTGTCAGTATTATATTAAAGTTATAGTTTTTTTTTTTTTTTAACTTCACTCAAAGGTCTAGGTTAAATCCATGCTTTTTGCAGGTCTGCAACCAGTGATCATAAAACTATCAGCTAAAAGATATGATGGAAAAAAGTTTCGAAAACTGTTTTGTCTGACTGACAGCCCCAAACTCAGATATTTAGCTAATAATCTTTAGGAGAGAATAAAAAGCATATCCTCACTGATTTACAAAGCTGAAATGAGCAAATACATATTTTTTAATATCACTGTCAGTCTATTTTTTGTTGGTTGAACATCAGTTAATCTGATTTTTTTCTTGTGCTGCAAATATCTGTCATCACACACAGTGTCATGGAAGTTGAGTGGCTTTAAACATCTTTCTTTGCTTTAACTGGTCCGATCTGATCTGCTATCTTAAAAGAACTACTCAGGAAACCAAAACATCAGTGACATAGTTCCTCTAATCCTGAATAATGCTGTTCCAACTAAAGTAGCTACTGTTGCTGACACTGAGCACTCTTGAATATTTTTATTTAAGTCAATATCTCTTAAGTTATTATCTATGGCATAGCAAGGAGACATCAGTGTTGCCAGATCAACGAGGATCTAAATCTCCACATACCGAACCCTCATTATACTGGTCTGCATGCAAAAATGTCATTTGTGAAATTGGTTAAACTGCAATCAATCTGGACAAACAAGCAAAAGGCTTCCAAGAAAACAAATCTCACCCCTTTATTTGGCGCTCATTGAAACAATGAAAAATTCAAACTTTCATGCCGAGAAGGTTATTGGAGGATATTAAGACTTTTTTTTTGTTTTTGTGACTTTTTTCCTCAACATTTTGATGCAAATTAAGTTACTATAACTGATTTAAGAGGTAAAGAAAAAGAAATTTTAGATTATCTCAAAGTAATTGTCAAACTGAAGAATGTCTGGGCCATCATCTTACTACTGTAAACATTAAAATGAAGCTGCTGTGGCTGGAAAGTGCTTCTTCTTGAACTCTTAAATACAGTTTCACATATAAAACAAACCAAAGAAAGCTGCTAAGGAGATGAAATGATGGTTATCATGACAATAAAGTAATCATAGTGATAACTGATGACAGAGAAGAAGACAGATACTGTGAAATTATATAAAAAAACAGAGATCTTGTGGAACTCACAGGGTGCCCAGTCACCTGAACCAGACAGCTGAAGCTGGATCAACCGATCCCAGCAACTGGTCTCCGTCTGAGTCTCCAGTTTGGAGCTTGGTTAAAAAGCTAAAGCCAAGGACATAAAAAAGAACTACTGCTACTAAATCCTTTAACTGCTGAAAACAAAACAGTGAAAAGTGTCCCTCGTATGCTCAAATGGATGGACAGCCATAGGAGAGAGGAGTGAGAGGCAGCATTATGATCCATAGACATCCAGCTGAGATCCCCACATCTGTTCATCTGGACACGCCTTCCTTCTTTCCCAGAATGAAACCATGTAGGGGCAGGAGAATTAGGCAGTGGGGGGTGGTGTGGCCTGACTGGGGCACAGATGAAAAGGAGGAAAATGTGTATACAGCATGTGTTTGTAAAGCACAAAAAAAACCCTGATACAGAACAGTTTTGCTGCAGTGACTCAGTGCTTTCTCATTCCTCCTGGGACAATGTGACCCCGCAAATGTGATGCTCCTGTCCCTTAATTTCTCAGTCTCTGAATCTGGTAAGTCCTGCTAATCCCTCAACAATCTCAGGCTCAATCCTCTCACCTCATGTGAGCAAAAGAGCTCAGCTGCACAGAGATATGATGTAACAAGCGGTCATTTCTCCCACTGACGCCGGGGTCACGCCGGCCACGATCATCGCAGCAGCATGTACGTTCTGTCATGTCATCCGATCTTGGATGAACCTGTTTGTGTATCCTGCAAACGATGCAGTCAGGAATATTTGATAGAGGAAAATTATATAAAAATGTGTTATAAAGGCAGAAAGCAACTTGACTCCTGCACTCAAACCCAATACCTCTAATGTTAGGTGGATTTTTAGGAGCGCGATCACATGGTGCATGTGAGTGATGGTGCAGTTTGTAAACCAGTAGTGTAGCATTTGCTAGTATCTCCCTTTAGGTATTCACATCGCATCACTGATTTTAGTGGGGCCAACATGAAAATTGAGAGGAAGGCGAACCTTGACCTTTAAGTAGGTCGCACTGAAAATAAAAAGAGTCTTACATTTGTCAACTGCATGCTAGCACGCTAAGAATTAACAGATGTAATATTTCCCATGTTAATCAGAGTTACTCATTCGTACTCAAACTGGGGCTGATGAAAACATCATTTTCTATTGGCATTTAACTGTATAAATACTGGCTATTAAAATGTGGACACAGTGATTGGATGTCAAACGATGGGAGATCTACCGAGAGCAGAGGACATAAAAATGCTTTTATTTTTCATCAGTACATTAAAAGATGTCAAACCTTGTGATGTATACTGTCACATGTGAACAAAAAAGTTCCTTTAATCAGAAAGCACGTCTTCTTATTCAGAGACTGCCAGCCATCCCAAGGAGTAAAGCCATCTATTGGGCATGTATGCATGAGATTAATATCTTTATCATTATCATCACCATCCCTGCATCTGCCATCAAATCAGCCTGTTTTTGATTGGTAATGTACAGCAGCCCAGGGTACAGAGAAATCATCTATTTTCAGATTTGAAACATAGATATTTCCCCTCACAAATCCTGTTATCGTCTTTACTGTAATGCCCATCAATAAAGCAATATGAATGTACTGTAACAATTGTGTAATATTATTCCATAAAGGGTCTCGTTTGTGATGCAGCTGTGTGGTGTATCTCTCCTTCTCTAAAGTGCCACACATTCAATTGATCAATATACGCGGTGTACAAAAGAGACCCAATTAGAACGGACCTGCTTTTTCTGCAGGTCCCTTCTTGCTGTGCTTGAGTACAGGCTGCAGAGAGTCTGCAGCAGTGCATGCAAACAGTATTTCTGAATGATGCACATATATTTTGTGATGAAGCAGAATAATAACCTGTAGTCTCCTAACTCCAGACTATTCTTGTGCTTCTTTGAGCAGGTTTATCCTCAGAACTGTGTCATTCAATTGTTTATTAAATGAAGTAAAATCTTCACTAATCCATGCCTCTCTCCATCTGGGATGAGTGTGTATGTGTGTATGTGTGTGTACGGCTGTAGACTCAGATACACAGAGGCTGTTCAACATGTGGATATGGATAATAACTCAACTTAAATCCCTCACCAGAAGTAAAAAAAGAGGAAAGCTACTAATAAAATAGGATACTAGAGGAAATTATACTAGATAGCCTGAGTTAACCTTGTCCTAATTATATTTTGCTAAAGGCTATTGTTCAGCATAGATACGCTTTCCTTCTGCTAATTGGATTCTTTTCTTTTTGAATAAACAACATTTTAAAAAAATATATTATGATGATGATTATTTTTTCTGCAGGGCATCCAGGCTGTGAGATATTGGTGGATTCTCAGCTGTAAAAGCATTTAAGATGGTAATGAAACTGGACTCTACAAACCACAACGGAACAACTGAAGTCCAGTCACAATTAGGAGTCCAAATTTGTTTCCTGTAGTACTGAGCATCATCCATAGGGGGAAGCACTTTCATATGAAAACAGTGATCCTCTGATCGTTTGATAAAAACCCCAGTGGAAACCATCATTTCACCAGAGCAGCTATATTTAAGTCTCAGCAGATGAATAAATAAATGTAAACAGATGCAACACAGTAAGTAAGTAATCACAGACTTATATAAAAGTGAAATTTTGAAAAAACAGCCTCAGCATGTGTCTAAAAATAAACAAACTGGTGCCTCACTTACTGAAATACATGTAATTAGCATGTCTAATGGGGCATCCAGACCTATTATTGCTGTGTTATGATCAAGTGAAGGATAAAAAGTCAGTCTCTCACTCAAAGCCCTCAGGGAGCCATGTAGGCCTGTGTGAAGATAAACTGATCCTCTTTAACCAGCCTTACTCTATCTCCCCGAGTAATCTCTGCTTCCACCCATGTCTTTCTCTCATGTGAGTCTCTCTCTGGAACTAAAGGTTTAGCTGAGGCTAAGATTTACTCTCCATTTCCACCTCTTCCCCCTTTTTCTTCCAATTAATTCAGCCGGGGTGGGCCCTTTTACCTTAAAATAACTGGATAAACTATATTATTGAATCTTAATTTGACTGTAAACGGCATATTCTCACATTCTCATTATATTTATATATCATTTTTCCAGTTTTATTGACTATTCAAAGCATTTTTATGGTATAATTTACCTTCACCCATTAATTTACACACCACTTGTTTATATCTACAACTCTTTATCTATCGCACATCTATTTCACAATCTGGAGGTCAGTATCTGATGACACAGGAGGGGCCAGTGATCACCGACCTTACATATTTAGTTTAATTAGCTGTTAGTCTGATTCACATTCAATAACATTTTAAAAAACACCTAAAATACCCTGAACCAACACAAAACAGGGAAAATCAGCATATTTTTATGCTATAGAATCTGTGAGCAGGTAGCAGCTGACATTAGTGTTTAAATGAGAGGGAGGCAGGGAAAAAGGTGAAGTTGGGAGCAGTACAATGCAAAGAAGGTGGATGAGTTTAAATACCTGGGGTCAACCATCCACAGGAATGCACAAGTGCATAAGAGAGGTGAAGAAATGAGTACAGGCAGGGTGGAGTGGGTGGAGAAGGGTGTCGGGGTGATTTGTGACAGAAGGATAGCAGCAAGAGTGAAAGGGAAGGTTTACAAGATGATAGTGCAACCTGCTATGATGTATGGTTTGGAGATGCGCTGATAAAAAGACAGGAGGCCAAGATGGAGGTAATAGAGCTGAAGGCTAGGATGGACAAGATTAGAAATTAGTATATCAGAGAGACAGCTCAGGTTTGGAGACAGGTTGAGATGGTTTGGGCATGTGAAGAAAGTTTCCAGCACCTTGTTGAATCTATGTTGGAGAATTAAGGTACAGTAGATCTGAAGGCAAAAGGTGGTACAACCCTCAGAACTACCAAGGTGTACCTAATAATGTGACTGTGTTAAGTGTATGTGGCCAAGTTAAGGTAATGGTCAAACTGCATTATAATTTATCAGTTTATTATGTGATATATTGCTATAATTTTTCTGCATGATTATCCAAAAAAGAGTGACTTTAGTTAGTTAGCTAGAAGCCTGTGAAATTACTTCTCATTTTCACAATTTAATCCATGTGATTCAACAATGTTTGGGAACTCTTCAAGAGCTGTATGATTATTTATTTCAATTCATGGCAAGGAGTCAAGAGGAAGTTAGACAGCAGGAGTTCTCTATGAGCTCAACTACAAAGGAAATGAATTAGCTCAAAACTATAGATTTTTTAAGCTACCAGAAGAAACATCTCAAACTTACCTAAATACTCTTATTAATGATTGTTTATTAACTGCAACGGCTAAATCTCAATGCTACATACACAACTTTCACAAAACAAATGAACAATCATGGAGGTGGCTGGCTGTTGCTGGATGAAATTGGAAAGAAGGGGCTGCACCAAAAAAACACCTTGTTATTGCTTTGGTTGCTAGCAGATTGCCATAGTTTGTCTGTAATTTTGTATTCTCAACTACTTGCTAACTACTGGCCGAGCAGTAGTAAAAGTTGTGCCTTACCACTGCAGCCAACACATTTTAAAAGGTGCAACTTTTACTTTGAAAGTAACTGGTTTCCATTTCCAGTTTGTGCAGCAATTTTCACAGCTTCTCTACAGCTGAACAGCATTTATAGACATGTCTGTCACTCCCACCCAAAACTACAACCTAGCGATCAAGAAATTCCAAGGAGGTTTTTGCCACCCAGTTGGGGAATGCACGTTTGTCCCTAGCGACGGGTGGTTGCCAGGGAGTCACTGACCAGTCTGTAGGCAATCATTTTCCCTGAAACTGCGATCGACCTCCAGCAACGACTTCCAACTGATTGTGAGATACTCATTTTTTCCTTCACAGCCAGTGGTTGCCAGATGGTTGCAGACCAGTCAGACCAGGGCCTTATGTACTTGATACTACACTGCTACCATGGCTGTCACACATCCAAACTGGTTAGTGGTCATGTATAACATCAGTACCATGTGTGACTGTGTTATTTTTTGGTGTAAGAATGATGGGATTTCACTAGTACTAGAATCATCTAATGAAAAGGACTAAGAGAAATTTAGAACGCATGAGCTGAAATGTCAGCGGCTCATCAAAGTTACTACCAGTACTAGAGACCAAATATCACAGCAATCCATCCACTACATCCACCTGCTGCAATCTTTACAGTTTCTATAATGTCTGTGTAAAATTTCACAGCAATCATCATTTGGGTTTTGAGGTGTCTGTCTGAAATAGTAAAAATACTAATGACTTTTCATAATTGATACTACTTGAAAAGAGAAATAAGATTGAAATTATTCTTTCATTTTTATGTATGCAGTTTTATGTCGCCATACGGATATTATACTAATAATATAACATGCAAACTTTTCTGGAAACCCACTTAAGATTTGTGCTTTTGTGAATACTGGACAAACAGAAAAAAATCTGTGCCAGCTGACAGATTCCTGTTATCTCCCATAATGTATAGCATTATAAATGTTATGCCACGTGATTAATCAAAAAGTATATCACACGTTTGCGCTCACAGCTGCTGTGGAGGAAGCATTGCTCATGTGAGCTCTATAGCATGTTCTGTCTGTGCTGAGCTTTGGATCTGTGTTAGAGAGGCGATAAAGTCTTAGAATGATCCCGTAAATGTTTAGCTATGCAGAATGAGACAGTATGAACGTAAATAATTTAAACACCAGATTCCTTTTTCTCATTACAATCTTTCATTAGTCTGGCTGATTAAGAGATCTCAACGACCTTGAGTTTTACTTTCACTGAGGAGTTTAACAAGTGAGGAATTCATTGCAAAGAGAGTTTCCAGATTTTTTCCAAAGTCAAACGAGGACAAACATGAACAAAGATTAAAACTAAGCCAGAAAAAAATGGGTTATTCTCTGATTTTTTTTTTTGATAGACAGGACCAGCAGGAATGTAGGACAACAAAATAGCCTTGTTGGTGTAAAACTGCATACTGGACTGACCCTACAGGCTTCAAGCAGATGGTGCTTCAATAATAAATATTTGGGGAAGGCTCCTTTAAATTGGATTACATTAGTGTAATCTCTGCAGCTATTTTAAACCATTTTGAGTGTGCTATCTCATCACAGTAGCTTTAATCCCTCTTAACTTTTGATTGTGTTTAAATTGATTCTCCTCGCACACATGGCTCCCAACTCCCACAACCTCCCTCTGGTTCTCACAGCAAAGTCACACAATTTCATTCTCCCATGCACAAACAGACAAACGTGGAGTCATTCACATAAACAAATACACACAGACACACACACACAACTGAGGTTGTTTTTACATTATCACCTTGAGCTTGTAGCAGATGCAGCAGTCTAGTCACCATAGAAAGGTGACTGCTAAAAACACAACCGTTTATGTAGTACTGTTAACACCCACTGGACTAAATTCAGTGCGGAAATATTTTGGAAGTAAACATTAATATCCAGGTTGTCAGCCACAGAATTGAGGATGAATGGAGGGAATTATTTCTTTCAGGGTATTTAAAAAGTTCACAGAATTTTAAAAGTGGACATCACATAAATGGTTCAGGACATTTCCAGGTGCCAATGCAGTTTTATGGCAGTTCATGAAATGAATCTATTATTATTTTCGTGTCCCTGAGCACAGCTTTTCGTCAGTCTGCCCTCACGTGACCACTTACTGTGTGACATTAACTTGTCTGTGACATTATATGGTTAAGTGACTAAGACCTCAGTCAGACAGGCCTGGAAACCAGTTTGCAACAATCTGGCAACCATAAGGAAAAAAACTACATTTGCCCAGTGGTTAGGAAAATCAATGAAAAGTATGATGGAAACCAGAAACCAAGACCATTTGCTTTGAAAGTAAAAGTTGCACCATTTACTTGGCTGCAGTACTGAGGGAATCTGCTAGTGACCAAAGCAATGAAAAGGAAGGTTTTGGTGCAGCACCCTCTTTGTGATCAATTTCACCTAGCGACAGTAAGGAGCCTCAGCGTCTGGTCAGGTAATATACAGTTTCAGGTCCAATACGCCGGACAACTCACAATGTGCACATGAGGTCACAGGTGAAACTTTGATTCTGGTCCCTGTACACAGAATTATTATTTTCCACAAGGATTAAACAATTGACTTAGAAGCAAAATTGTGTTAGAGGAAGCTAGGCTAAACTAAGCTAAGCTAACTACTAGACTAACCAGAAGAGTTAAATCAGTATGGTGATGGTGTTGGGAGGCAGGGGCGGGGCTTCTGGGGGGGCTGGGAGGACAGCACACCCCCTGCCTAGAGGGGGCCTGGATGGGAGAGAGGATAAGATTTCAGGTAGTCAGGCCTCTATCACGTCCGAGGAGAGCTGGAGAAGGCGGGCCCTCTCCTGATTGTATCCAGATGAGCACAGTGTATGGCGAAAGGCATAGCCTACTTTACATCACCTATCGTTCATGTTTTACACGGGGGTTTTAAAGGTTGCCATAGTCAGGACTGAGTCATGGTTGCTAAAAACTTTATAAGCCCGACTGACTTTAGTGATGCAGTAGGTGTAAAATATTGAATAAAATGTTGTGCTGCATGACTGGCTTTATTTTCACAATTACATTTAACTTTATCACACGCAAATTTTCAGGTGCATTGCTGATATTTTCTCCAAGTGTATTTTGGGGAAAACTCATCACCAAAGTGGGTGTCAAAATGATCCGATCGCTATCCGTGGTGCTGAACTGCTTTGAATTTGTGTTGTTTTATCATAAGTTACCATGTAGCCTAATGTTTTTGTTGTTCTCTTGGTGTGTTATATTTCATGTCTGTTTGATGGACTTCAAAATGACATAGTTGTTTTCCGTGGAATTCTCTCTAACAAAGATGATCTTTGTTAGAGAGTTCTGGTTGTTGTTCAGGATGTTGCCCCCGCTGTTGCGGGCATGTGTATGTTCTAAAATGATGTTATGATGAGCTTTATTATTTGGGTATAAAGGGCCCAGTCATTTGCCCCACCCCCGGCCCGGCTCTGATTTGTTCCACTAGTTGGGAGGCATATCCATGGTGGGACGCACAGACCTCTACAGGGTAGGCAGCGGCAGCGTAACTGCCATTTGGTAATGGGATGAAATCCTTGGACTCACTGTCAGACCCTATGTTGGTGGAGTGCATCCTGGGTTCCTCCTGGAACAATATAATAACTACACTATATAGCAAGAAGTATTGGGCTAAACCTTCTAAGCTTTGAATTCAGGTGTTTTCAGCCCTGTTTCCACAGGTGTATAAAATCAAGTACCTAGCCTTTCAGTGTGCCTTTACAAACACTTGTGAAAGGCATTCTAAACAGCTCACTGAATTTGAGCGTGGTATTGGTATTATTGCAAAGTGGAAGTGTTTAGGAACCACAGCAACTGAACCACAAAGTTACAGAGCAGGATCAGTGTGTTTTGAGGTGCATAGTGCATAAAAATCGCCAACTGTGCACCTGGAGCTTTATGGGAGCTCCTGTAGGTGTAATGCGTAGGTAGCCAAGGAATTTTAGCCATATAGTGTAGCTAATTGTACCTAATAAAGTGGCCACTGAGTGTATATCAATTGACAAAACCACCTTTAAACATGACCGGAAGATAGGAACAGGATAGGAAGCAAGAAAAAAAACCTAAAGAACCATGGCCCTTCATGTTCTCTCTGACACATCAGTGTGCATCATATTGTCTGCCAACACAAAGGTAGAAATGAGGCTCAGTTGTGATCTAAAGGACTGAGGCAAATGCTGCATGATACAATGCACACTTAAATCAGAGTCAATGATAACACACCCTGTACCTGCTCACAGTGGGAACTATTTATAACAGTAACTTAATGAACATTAAATCATCCAAAATGAGATTGCTACTATTACAACTTTTGAAAACCCTTTTCATTCAGACAGCCCACATCACTGAAAACCAAAGAACAGAAAATTTCACTGCATTACTACTACTCTTCTTTCCCCTGCTCTCATATGGACTGTAATAACAGTTCAGTCAGAGACCCTTTGAACCTTTTTACATGCTATTTTGTCCTCTGACTCTTAAAGCCTTACATGTCTTCTTACAACCCTGACACAGAAAAAATGTAACCGCAATGCCCTTTTAGGTGAATACAGCACAATACAGGAAATTGGGAAGCAGAGGAACAGTTTTCTATAGCCAGAGAAAGACGGAGGGTGCAGTGGGCTGAGGCTTTGATCACATGCAAATACCATGCACACAGGGGATAAAGGTGTTTACACGGAAAAACAAAGACTTCTATTGTAGGACAACTTCTGCGACTCATGCAAGTTGGATAAAAAAAGGGTTACATCCGTAGATGTTGGTATTAATGTAATTTATACAACATAAATGTTCTAAACTGGACAACAATCAACTGAATATGACCACAGTAGCTGAGCTCTTTCTTTCGTTGACTTAGTTAGCGAATGCCCGCCAGAAGCCTTTTCATCCCAGCTGTCCATCACGAGTCCTGCAGTGCACTTCCTAACCCCTCTTCCAGCCAGCTCTTGGGTCCTCATGGCAGGGAATGAAAGGCAAGCTGAGAGCTTAAATGGGTCTGCAATGTTACACCACAACAGAGCCCATAACCACCATGCTACCCCTCACACCAGCTCGGCTCTTTGAAGACGATATTTATAAACCATTAGTGTGGCAGCAGGGTGAGGCTTGGCTGTTCTATCTCCCAGATCTGTCATGTGTTACCATGCACAAGGCGAGCTGTGCTGATAAGAGTGACAGGGTGAGGGCTGAAAGGGCCTCTGCTGAACAAGTCCAGGGTCGAACATGACGGCTCAGGCCCCCTCTTGCCACTTTACTGCCTGTGGGACACAGGGAGGGCTTAATGCAGTCAGACTGTAATTAAGGAGCTGAGTGATCTGATTTCAGATTTCCACTGAGCACTCGGCAGAGAAGAATTACAGGATGAGGCTCATAATCTGCATACAACATCAGATGCCTCCCAAGTTCATCGTGGGAGAAGTGCAGGGTGAGAAGTAAATTAGATGCTTGTTTCACTTGCTGGAGACTGGAACAGTCGTCTTTTTTTAAAGGAACAGTTTAATTTTTTTACTGCTACACTTTTTGTATATTAAATTGACCTAATTTAGAGAAGTATCAAGAAATCAACCTAAACCTATCAGCTGAAATAAACACCAGTACAGATATTTCAGTATGGAACTTTATCAGTGTAGCTTATATCCAAAGTAAAAAGATTTATTAACAGGTTTGTAGTAATGCCACAGCTGCAGTTGAGGAAACATACTTGGAGGCTGGAATTCTCTTCACCGGATGTGCAATTTATTTACAAGGGCTATTTACAAGGAGGGTCAGGATGGTGATATGACCAAAAAAAGAGATACAAAAACTATAGAAAACAAACTTAAAACTATTCAGAAGAATACAAAAATTAACCAAACCAAAGAAACCCAAAGGCTAAGCCCATGGCTACTGGGCTCTAGCCAACACACTAGGCCTGCTATGTCTCCCTCTCAGGAGCACTAACTCTGGCTTATAAAGCCTAAGCCCCTCCCCAGAATAAACCACACAAAAATTCAATTAAATACCCCAATTAATGATTTCCTACCTATGAGCAAAACACAACTTTCCAATTACCTCCTTCAAGCTCTGAAGATCATCAAAACATTGGTTGGTTTCCTGTGTACCAAAGACTATTTCACAAGAAAAGACAAGAAAATTCCCCCTCTGCATTCTTACTGACATAGTGAGCTCCCAGTCTCCCCTTACTATAAAAAGATTTGGAACCTTCCACATCCTGTTTGG
>JASGAU010345045.1:0-15701 GCA_030220045.1 Australoheros facetus | reverse complement strand
TATTATTGTAGGGTCTTTACCCACAATACAAAGCGCCTTGAGGCGACTGTTTGTTGTGATTTGGCGCTATATAAATAAAATTGAATTGAATTGAAATTTTTTAAAAAGTCATTAAAGATGTCTGCTGTACAATCATTCCACCCTGGAAAAAGAACAGTTCAAAGAAAAATACCATCACATTCATGCCCATGATGACTGGATGCAAACTTATGACCACAACCTTAGCTACTAACATGCACTTTATTTTCTTCCTTGTCCTTTTTGCAAATACTTACTAGAGAAATCTAGGAAAATGTATCCTTAGAAGAGAATGACATTATTTTTTAATAATTTTAAAATGTGCTGAACCTGTTGAGTCTTCTAAGGCTCACCTGTATTGAGGTGTTATCAAGTGTAACTCCTGTTTTGCATAGTTATTTAGCCTCTTCTAAAGGGTGTAAAGGCCTTTAATAATTATGACAAAGTAAGCCTGACACAAGCAGCACCCTCCAGGACTGAAAAATGAAGCCAACACTGTATCAAAACCTGCAGTTCCTCTAATGTCCACTAGAGGCTGGCTAAAAAAGACTCCCATGTTAAAATGTCCAACGCCTATATGAAAAGTTTCCCCTACATAACAATGTATTAGGGGGTGAATTATGAATATAACCTGCCTGTTGTACAGAAAGTGAAACAGCCTGCTAGGCCTCACTTCTGCTAACTGAAGTCACTAAATTGGACCTCTTATGGTGTCTGACAATTAATCTGGCTTCCCGTGTAGTAACAGTAAAGCACAGACCTCTAAAAAGTCTGTGCTTTAGCTTCAGTGAGTGAACTTTTTAAATATTTCATATATTAGTCCATTACTCAGCACTAATTAGCAGACAGTATATGAATGCAGCTTGTGCACCAAGAAAAAAAAATAAAGCTGCAACAGCCACAAAGCTTAGTCGAGTCCACAAACCAGTGGGTGAAGTAATGGCCGCAATGCCCATCCTTTATATACAGTCTGTTGCCTGCCATCACTTTTATCATCACTGAAGGCTGAAAAAAAAAGTCAACATTTCATTTAGCACTGAATATTTTTAAACCTGTACCGGTGCTGCTTGTTTATAGGCAGAACACAGAAATGTTTATTTTGGAACTGGTTGGATCAGTTTTTATGGCTGGTTTCAGAGTTTAAGTCTGTCTTTTGTTCCTTTTACTGCAGCACTACACCCGGTAAGATGCTGCATCACTGGCGGGTTTGCCTCACCCGTGCTGTTAATAAAGAGCTAGTTAGACCCAAGAATGGTTGTTTGCTGACTTGGCCAGGTTTCAGGTGTTCACCCTTCCCAGGAGCTGCATTTAGGCATCATTTTAGCTGTAACTGTGTAATCTGGTTGCAGGCAGGACAGGCTTCAAACTCAGGATTATTTCACCACTAGAGGGCGATGAGTTGTCACATACTAAGTGGAGTGATAAGACCTGATAACTGTTCATCACAGTTTCTTTGTTCCTGTGTGTGTGTGTGTGTGTGTGTGTGTTTGGACCTATTAGCTCCTTGTTGCGGCTGTCCAGCGCCATGTTGCGAAGAGCGGTGGCAACAGAGCAGACCACCCGGTCGTTGTCCATCCTCAGCAGCTCCACCAGGATGGGAAGGCCCTTCTCCTTACGCACCGCCGCTCGGATGTATGCCGAGAACTGCGTAAAAAGAAACAGCACAGTTTTAAAAGCCCTGAAGGAAGTAAAGCAGTGTTTTCCCCATCAGATACGTTCTGTTAATAAGAGGAATTTACATGAACACATCTGGAGGTTTGAAGTTGGCAGAATCAAAAAAAGCTGATGGCTTGTTTGAGTCTTACAATTTTAACAGATTATACCTGCAGATGTTCGCTTGTTCACCAATTATAAATACTTCTTATTATTGAGATTTGAGGTTTTGAGGGATTTTAATGATTTTAAAATTGGCTGCTGAATTGAGCTGAATGGTTAAGCTGGAGCGATCACACACAGAGTACACACTGATACTGCAGGGGAAGAAACCTTTAAGAGTTTTCAGGCTCTGCTCAGCGTCATTCAGGTCATAGAGATTTAAAAGAGGTCTGACATTAAAATGCGCACAAAAAGCATTTAATTTGATCATGACAACGCTTTTTGTGAAGATTAAGGAGAAACAATTTTTAATTAATTAATTTTTAATGGAGAATCTGCATGTGTCCATGTCAGGACTCAAGACAATCACATAAAATACTGTGCAAAAGTCTTGAGCCACCCCTTGTTCCTCTATAAAGAAATGTGAACAAATGATGTGTTTTTGTGACAGGCTGCTAGAAACAAAGTGCCTGAACATTTGAAATGGATTCTTTGTGAAATTGTCTGTTATGTGTAGACACCACACTGGTTCATCCCGTGAGATAGGAGCCTTTTTATGCTTGAATGATTCATAGGTTGGTATTAAGTGGCTTAACAAACAAAAGAAAACACTGCTCTGAAAATGGTCAGGAACAAGGACTGAGACTGAGTGAAAAAGCAGCCGATGTTCAGCCCGGAGAACTATTGCTGATCATGTTAAAGCAAAATATAAAGAAATGAAGGGTGGCTCAAGACTTTTGCCCAGTACTGTATATAATTAGGAGAATCTGCAGCTTCCTGTTTGTGAACTGAGCAACACCCTTGTGTTAGCCATAGAGGAGGCCTTGCCTTCCAGTTTCCTGCGGAGAGGTTCTGCAGGGACCCGGCGGCGCCCTCCAGTGTGGCAGGGTTGGAGCTTTCGGCCAGCAGGTTGAGGTACGGCTTCACCACCATCGGGTGCCACAGCAGCTCCGCCCCTCTCAGAGACTGGGAGAAACCCGGGATTGGCCCAACGCCGTCCCACTGCGACAAAAAACAATCAAACGCGCAGAACGTGATATTGAGTTCAGATCATCAGGTCTTATTATGGGGAATACATCAGCAACACACCCAGTGAGAGCTTAAAGGGTGATTCTTCTGAGGCTCATTGGGTGCTAATAAAGTACAGAGGAAAAACTTTATTTACATAAAAACAAATACCTACAACCAATTTAGAATCACCAATGAGATGCTCCATCAGCCGATTAGGTTTTGGGTTCCCAGATTGCAGAGTAGGAAATTAAATTTTTCTCCTAAGTGGCAAAGATGGCAGCTAAAACTTAAACAAGACTCCAGTCTCTACATTCCCTGATGGAAACCAACAGAAACACCATCCGTCACTATGATACCAAGAACAAAACAAGCTCTGAAAATGTGAATTTTGAGCCGCTTCCTCAACAGTTTCAGAGGGAGTTCGTCACACCACATTATTGAGTGCTTGGACAGTCTGGAGGGAAGCCATGTGAGGTATAACAATCCCAGCACACCTTCTAAAACCCTTTCTCCACCAAGACTGAAAAAACTCCGAGTCTTTGGGCTCAGCATCAAATGAGATACAAACTTCCTACATTAGGATCTTGGGTTTTCTCCATGCTTGCATTCTCTATGGTTGTCAAAGACTAGGAAGCACGTGTTAAACTTGCGCTGTTCTTTTTTGTCCGTGTCCTCGGACAACAAGTTTCAAGCCACCAGAAACACCAGAACAACAGACCACAAAGGCTTAAAGGGGTTTTAAGTGGGGAAAGCAGCCAGGGGAATAATTATCTTCATCTTTAATGAGGTCAGTAATTGCTCTTCCTCATGTTGATGCATTTTAAAAGCACTAAACATCTTTTTAAAATAGGCCCAAAAATAGTCTCACTCATACCTTGGTGTCGGGCCAGCCGCCCCTCTTCCTGCCACGCCTCCTCTTGCCCCAGCAGAGGTAGTCCAGCTCCTTGGCCGGGGAGGAAAACCCCAGCAGGGTGTCCAGCTCCTGGTTGCCGAGGAGACGGGAAGAGGGCATCTCCACCTCCAGGCGGTACGAGAGGTTCCTCAGGGTGCAGACGCTGTTCTCCACAATCTACAAGAGAAAGCGGGAGAAATTTCCATTTTTGTTTTTGACTTTGAGCTTCCTGCCAATTAAAAAGGGGTAAAAATGAAGTCAGAGCAGGCTTTACTTTCTTGCAACACTAAGTTATACCACAAGATGGTGCAAGTGAGTCAATATAACCTTTACAAAACCAGGCAAGTCATTAAAAATACACATTTATTCACAATGGCAGCCTGGGGAAATGCAAAGCTTTTTGGGGGGTACCCAAAAACAAATGGCAAAAGCTGAAGATTAGCACAGCTCCGATAACATTTCACCACACTTACTGGTAAAATGCTGCCCCCTGGTGGTCTAAGTTTTAGTTCAATTCTGGAAAACACAATAACGTCTAAACACATGCACAGTAAGTTATGTGACCTGGGCACGTAAAATCACATAAAATGATGAACAACTAACTGTCACTACCACTTTATGTACTTAATATATCGAAAAGTAAAGTTTTAGTGGTAAAAATCTGTCAGAAAAAAAGTGTCTGTCCAATCCAAGTCCTTTAATTTATATACCAAAACAAGCAGAACTATTAAATGTGTGTTCTGTCAGCACTTTTTCATTGGAAATAAATTTGTGCATCAGATTTAATAACTATTTATTCCACATACAAACTAGTGACAAAGAGCACAACTTACAGACCACGTCAGTTAGAGCTAAAAAAGCCCATTCACCCCCCTGTTTCTAAATGTTAACCCTTCACTGATTTAAATCAGGGAATCATCATAATAGCAGTTTCAGTAGCTGTAGTTTGCCCATACTGCAGTATTTGTGTATTTATCTAAGTGCCATCTCCCATTTAGGGGGCAGAATCAGGTCCCACGAGTGTGGTTCCAGATGGGGTTGGGTCCGGTTATGTTGGGACGACTCTCCGGGGGGATAAACGGTGACAAAATGTGACAAACACTCGTGTGAGTGTGTGTGCTTTGCTGCACCTTGCTGTCGTAATCGGAGGTGTTGACGCAGGCTCTGAGGACGTGGAGCAGCGAGTCGACCAGACCTTCACAGCAACGCAGCTGACTCCTTGCCTCCTCCCCTGCTGAGCTCAGGTTCCTCACACACACACAAACACATGGAAGGAAATACACATTAATTCAGACTGAGGTGCAGTGTGTGGATTCCCCCACTGGGTGGCTTCAAACCTGCCTGGATACAGTAAAGTAGGGAGCTGATCCTCCAATAGGAACCTGCAGCTGCTGCTAATGGAGAGCTGACATGAGAAGACTGCACAACAACAGCAAAGAAATCCCACAATGCATTTCCATACTGTCAACCTACAGCCTCACGCCAGTGTGAGTGAAGGGAAGTGCCAGAGGCTGCTGCGCACACGCCGCAGCGCTTCAAGCTGTTGTGCTGGAGACGCGTCGTGCATGTTTCCTGCTTCAGGGAGCACACCTGGACTGGAAGTCTCCACTCAGCAAGTCTCATTCTTATGATTCAGATTCAGAGCCGTTAGAGTCACTTGACAGATGCTGTTTTGAAGTTTTTTGTTAATAAATCCACACCTAAGAGAAGCATCCTAAAGACTCTCAGTGTTACCTTACAGGTACGGTTTCTCCTCGACTGACAAAAGAGACACATAGGAGATGGATAAAAGATTTTACCACTTGGAGAATATCTGTACAACAAGAAAACGATCATAAAGAAAAGAATCTCAGTGCAACAGGAGAACCTTTTTTAGATATATATATATATATATATATATATGTATATATATATATATATAAGCATACAGTTACAAAGAGTCACCACCTGGATTTAATGGAGCAAAAAGTTGGATAATTACTGAAGGATTAATGTGTTTCTGCTGGCAACAGGTTCTTTAATCCTAACTGATGCAGTGAGCACATTCTCAGTGTCTGAAGACACATCCTGTTGCCTGCATCAAGCACAGAAAACAGCTAAAGAGAAGCCCAGATTTACCTTGTTGCAGAGTGATGGGTGCATCAGGGTGAGAGGAGAGGCAGGTGAAATGATGCACCCACCTCCAGTACAAGCCTGAGGGGGTTAGTGTCATGATCAAATAAAACAACAACAAAAAAAAAGAGGTCAGCTGACTATTTGAATACATTGATTGACCACGATTTTTTTTTTTCCTTCGCTGATGGCGTGGACATATTCCAAGATGACAATTCCAGGATTCATCAGGATCCCAAAAAAGAAAGAGTGGTTCAGGAAGCATGGATTGGCCACCACAGAGTCCAGACCTTAACCCTAATGAGAGTCTTTGGGATGTGCTGGAGAAGACGTTATGCGGCTCAGATTTTTGTGTCAAAAGTCCCACACAAGATAAAACACAATCACAATTCACAGACAGCTCGTCAAGCAGACCTTCTGATGAGTGTGACGGCTGCTTTGTGCGCTCGGGGTCACAGGTTGTTGAATTTATGCACAAGGAATTTAATGGTGCAAGTGGGCAACGAATACCTGCGCCTGTGAAAATAACTATTTGAGGTTTGGCGTGAAAATAATTCCATAAAGATCTTGGACAAAAAAACGAATCCAGGTCTGGAAATAACAATGACACTGCATACAGTAGGTTTGTCAAAACAACGCCACGCCATCAAGGCTAAGAGCCAAATATTTTCTTTTTTTTTTTGGCCAGGCAGTGTAAGTGTACATACTCCAACACACAAGCATGAGTGAAGGCCCCATGTCCAAAATAAAACAAACCAGGAAGGAAGGAAGCTCCAGAGTTCAGGTGTTACAACCTCAAAAGTGCGGTCACCTCTGGATTTAAAATCACTCAGGGTTCAGTATCTAGCCCAAGGATACTTCAACATGCAGACTGCGGAAATCGGGAATCAAACCAGCGACCCTCTGATTAGAATGTTTGTACATGGCTATGACATGATTTGTGGGTGGAGCAGAAGTGGTAGCAGAAAGTAACAGTTCTCAGTATAACTTCTGGAAAACCCGTCGTCGACACAAAGACAAATCTCCTGATGTGCGTGTGCGTGCTTTGCAGTCACGTCCAGGACATTTAACACCGAGATTTGTTGATTTATTTTGATGTAACAGACAAAGGTGCTGCCTACAGCTGGAGGTGGGGACATAAAATGCAGCTGTAGAAGATGTGGGCTGTGATAAACACGTCAAACTATGCACCGATTGAGCTTCCACACACTGGCTGCCATGAATAAGAGAAAGGAAAGGCAAAAAAAGAGCAAATGCACTTTGATGCATACGTGACTCCTGCAATCATAAACCATCTCAGCCCTCTTCAAAATGTTAAGTCATGCCTTCACTTTGAAATTAGCTCAGATAATGTGAGATGTTCTCCACCTGGGTGAATTAAAGGACAAAACTCTTGAAGAAATATCAAGAGTTGCGAATCGGGATCAGAGAAAGAAAAAATGTTTGGAATATTAATCATAACACGGCCTCGTTTTGTTCTTCGTGTGGGCGGCAATAATGCAAACAGATTGTTTACATCGGGCGCCCTTTGCGGTGCATTCAGCAGAAATAGGCATTAAAGCACCACATAAAAAAAATAACTAGCCAGTTTTCTTTGCAGGGTTCAGCTTGCTGAATTATCCATTTTCTGCCAAATGTGCAGCAGTCTAAGCAGAGATGATTAGACCTTCCTCTCTCCTCAGCAGCCTCCTCCTCCTCCTCCTCTTTCAGAGCGAATCTCCCCAGCATGTCCTGGGTGTTCACCCAAGTCAGATATGCCCAAAACACATCACCTACAGTAGAACCACCTCAGCTGGTTCTTTTCAGTGTGGAAAGACGGCCACTCTGAGCCCCTCCTGAACGACTGAGCTCAGACAGCCTTAGGAAGCAGCTCATTTCAGCTGCTGTTACTCTACAACGCTGATGCAAAATCTCTGCACAAGACAGATTAACATTAACGATCCTGTTAATGCCACTGGCTGACTACTGAAACACAAGCGCCCTCTTTTCCACTAGAACCAACTTGGCTTGGTTCTACTTTGGTCATTTTCCCACCCACAACTGAGTACCGCCTCGGTGTGGGTGGGGTCGTCACAGCAAGGTGGCCCGAAAGTCCCATGACACAAGCACAAAAACCTCTGTGTTCGTTAGTGTGCAGACATTTCCCTCGTTGCCGGGTTTCAAACACAGCGGGCTTGATTCTTGTGACGCAGTCGCTCTCGTGACTCACGTAGCGACGTCCCTGCCTGGCCAATCAGCAGCAGTCCGCTCACATCACATTTTCGGCTCGACTCAGATCGCGTGGAACCGCAGCTGTGTAGGTACTACAAAAGCATCTGGTACCAGGTACTACCACCTCACGGAAACCCCTAAAAACCGAGCTGAGGCGAGTAGGGGAAAAGCGGTGCAGGTGTTTGCTAGTCAGATTAACCTCACATATCAGTACTTAATAAGAAATGATCTTCTACTTAAAAATGAGGTAAATCCAGCTCCTGGCAGCTACGTAAAACCTTAGAGCTGAAAGGATGTCCTCTCTTTTTTCCCATGACTGTGACCACTATTAATAAAGCGCTTCTAGTCCTCCTGACCGCTCACAGGCCTTTTCATATATACGGCACATTTATACTTAACTTTCTTCAATGTACTTAACCTACATTGTACTAACCCTAACCCTAATCCATTCACACCTACGGCCAGTTTAGAATCACCAGTTAACCTCACATGCATGTCTTTGGACTGCTGGAGGTAGCTGGAAAGACTCTTGTTAATCTCCCAATCCACTTTTTCCCTCAATTATACACTTTTATAATGTGTCTTGATTTGAAATATAAAGCATTTAATTCTTCCTGCCGCTCTGCAGCTCCCAGCGTGCGACTCTGCCATATGTCACTTTAATCTAATCCCAATTATTACCAAAACATCCTGACGTGAACTAAATCAGATGGGATAAAAGGAGCTTCCACCCTGAATTACATCTTCCAAATGAGCTCAAGACCTAAAAAAACTTTGTCTGCATGCTAAAATGTGCAGGTAATATATCTAAGCCTTCATCCTGGGCTCTGAGTTTGAGACACACTTTCTCTGTTATTTGCCTCTGTAGGCCAATATGGTGAAATGCTTCTTAAAGACTTCACGGCTGCATAAAATCTCCATTACAGAGCCTCCTTATTGACGGATTATACAGCCGTGATTATGAGCTGTGGTTTTACAGAACCGTTAAGATGAAAAGCAGACTGGAGGGGAGGGGGACAGCACAGACGACCAATAAATCCAAAAGTCATCCTTGTATTTCAAAACAAGAATCAATTTAATGAGCAAACAGCGAGCCGGGTTACTCAGCAGGCTTAGGAGGCGATTATTTTCAGGATGGAAATGAGGATGGATCTGTGTGGTTTGAGGACGGTTTTAGCTAAAGAGGCGTTTAATGTGACGCGGGATAAACTTTGATAAATAACCCTGTAATAACGATCATGTTTATAATTGGTTCTTTCCCCTCAATCCTATCATCATTTTATGACTTAAGCTGCTTTCTGCAACGAGCACATCCTGACTTACTGAGTGTTTGCGGGGCGCGCTTGATTTGTTGCTCACCTCAGGCAGCCGGTGGTGTTGCGCAGCAGCAGGGAGGACTGGAACTTCACTTTGTGCTCCTCACGGTGAGAGACGCTGCTCCAGCCTGAGTGGGGGATGATGACAGTGTTGGTCAGCGTGGACAGAGCGTCACGGATGATGGTCATCTTCACCGCATCACACGAGGAGAGGTTCCACAGGACGCCTGCAGAGGATACAGAAGTTAAAATAAGTAAAAACAGATATTAGTTATCGGACCGTCCATCCATCCATCCATCCATCCATCGCTGCTTATCCAGGTTTGGGTTGTGGGGGCTGCAGTTTAAGCATTGATGCCCAGATCTCATTCTCCCTGGCCAACACCCCCAGCTCTTCTGAGAAGACATCAAGGTGTTCTCAAGCCAGACAAGAGATGTGGTCCTGGGTCTTCCCTAGCTCTCCTCCCAATTGGACATGCCCAAAACATTTCACCCAGGAGGGGCCGAGGAGGAGTCCTAGTCAGATGCCAGAACCACCTCAACTGGCTCCATTAGATGTGGAGTAGTGACTCTACTCTGAGCTCCTCAGCCTATCTCTAAGGGACAGCCCAGACAGCCTTTGGGGGAAGTTCATTTCCAGCACTTGTGTCCGTGATCTCATTCTTTCACTCGCTACCCAGAACTCGTGACCATAGGAGAGGATATGGACGTATATCGACGGTAACAACAGCTTTGTTTGACGCTCAGCTCTCTCTACGACAGACCGGTTCAGCATTACTGCAGAAGCGGGACCTATCGATCTGTCAATCTACTGCTCCTTCCTCCCCACAAACCTCACGATACTTGAACTCCTCCACTTGGGGAAGCAACTCATTCCCAGCCTGGAGTGGGCACTTTGCTCTTTTCTGGTGGAGATCCATGCCCTCATACTTGGAGGACTTACTAATGACTCCAGTGCGAGCTGGAGGTCATGCTGGATGAAGCTAAAAAAGCAGAGACAAGATCCTGAGACCAAAATTATGAACAAAAGGCAGCCCTGGCATAGTCCAGCCCCCACAGGAGTGGGTCTGAACTGAACTGAAAAATTCTGGATATGATTTGACCACATGTGTTATGTCCAAGTAAAATTAACAACAAGGCTGCCAAGTAAAAGCCTTTATGTTGTCAGCGTATTTCAAAGCATAAAGGAGCAATATTGGGGGAAAAAAAGTCAGTAAAACCAAGTGTTGCATTTTTAAAAATGCAGCTATATTCTAAACAGTAGACAATGTAATTTGTCTTAGGATGTGGAAGATCAGATTTTAGCAGCCACCAAAGAACAAAATGCACCTTCAATAATCCGAGTCCCAACCCAAGCTTTAAAAATAGAACATTTCATCAGACTGAAGAGTCTGTGCTTTCTGGAGTGTGTCTAGCAGCTTCTTATCTGCTGCTTTCAAACAGTATGTGTGGTGTGGCTGCAGAGTTGTCGGCGGCATCCTGTTTCCAAAGCACATTATCTTAGCATCTGTCCCGAGGACTGTGCCGAGATCTGTTCAGTCAACACTGTTCGCCGAGTGTTTAAGCCGCTGCCGCTCTCACCTCCCACGGAACAGCCGATACACAGATTAAAAACACTGCCAGGCAGTCAGACGGCGCCACAGACCGACGTTCAGCCAGCAAGGCGGCTGGTCGGCTGGCCAACCGACCAGGGAGCCAACGGACCGCACTGGCAGGCGAACACCCACACACACACACCACAGACTTCAGTGTGTCCGACTAATATTCAGAGACTGTTTTTTGTCAGTGTGGATGCTGCTTTTGCCTCATTTCACTGCTTCAGGAATAAAAATGCACACTGGACTGAACAAATTCAGTCCAAACCAAATTAAAGGTACCCGATGTAGTTTCTGAGTTTATTTAGACATTGAGGACTAAGTTAACACGCATTTCTACCTTTCTGGTTTCCATTTATTCAAATGTTAATAAAGGACAGTTGGGGGTTTAAATGCCTCAAAACAGCAATGCTCCAACTCCTCATTTCCTGTCATGCATGCACTCTAATGGTGGCTTTTCATATTAAATGCAGACAAAGTTTCAGACAATGAGAGCAGAGTGCATAAACACATTTCCAGCCTTTTGTCACCCTTTTGCTGTCCCATTTTAGAGACATGCTGCCGCCATCAAATTCAAAATGAGCCAGTATTTTCCATGAAACAGTAAAATGTGTCAGTTTAAATAGTTGATATCTTTTCTGTGTTCTATTGCAAATAAAATATGGGTTTATGGCACCTTCAGAGTGCTATAAACAGTTTCACACAGTTCTTTCTACTCTCGGCTCCCTATGACAGCAGTAAGAGAGGAAAGGCTTAATATGGTCATCTCAATCGCAGAAGCCCCGCCCACCTGCTATTTGAACCTTCTGGGTTTTTTTGTTATGAGAAACAGCCAATCAGAAAGCTCTACAGAACACTTTTAACCAAAGCTGACTGGACATACCGGTGACCAGTTCACGGACTTCATTGTCAGTCGTTTTCCTGAAGAGGCGGAGCAGGGCCGGCACACCCCCGCAGTTCCTCAGCGTCACCTTGTTGTCATCGGTGGCCTTGCCATACACCAGGTTTCTCAGGGCCCCGCAGGCGCTCTTTTGAACCTCGGCCACCTTATGATCCAGGAGGTCCACCAGGTGCTGGATCCCTCCCAGGTGACAAACCTGCAGAGCAGGAGCCAGGAACAGCGGCAGTAAGACTAATTATACAAATATCGTTGCCAAAGAGAATTCATGTTTGTCCTCTTCATCAGTTGCTTTCATTTTTAGACCATAATGCACGCTCTGAACATCAAATTTCTTTTTTACCTTTACCTTAGCACTAGCCCCTAAATAAAAAAATAAATAAAATTGCTACCTGCACATTTTTGCCAGGATTTTGCCACAAACTCCAGATCTTAAACTCCAGTGAACCGCAAATTTACCCCTTGAATGTAACAGATGTTCATTTACAGGTCAAAGTCCTGTGCTTGAGGTTTAAAGAGCATGGTTTTGTTGCCTTTCATTTAAGTTCTCATTTCATGGATGTAGGAGAGAAGAGGAATGAAAGTCAGTAGAAGGAATTCTGAATACATGCGTGTGAATGAGAGGGAGACAGGGGTAACAGGGAGCAGAGGCAGTGAAGGTAAGTGAATTTAAATACCTGGGGTCAACCATCCAAAGCTACAGACAGTTCACAAGAGAGGGAAAAAGGAGTGCAGGCAGGGCAGAGACGAGTGTCAGGGGTGATTTGTGACAGAAGGCGAGCAGCAAGAGTGAAGGTTTTATGATGTATGGTTTGGAGATGGCGGCTCTAACAAAAAAAAAAAAAGAAAAAAAAAAGGAGGAGCTGGAGGTGGCAGAGCTGAAAATGTTAAGATTTAGTGAGTGAGTGACCAGGATGGACTAGATTAGAAATGGGTACATCAGGAGGAGGAGGAGGATGTAGAAGTGGACTCCACTGTGTCAGTCTGCAGTGATATCATTGGGGTAAGGGGTAAGTATCATACAGCATTAGTTTTGCAATTCAAATAATCGGTTATTTGGTAACTTTTTAAAATAAGCCATCTTTATAGTTAAAGTGTTACACACATATTCCTGTAGCTTTTTTATTGTGTTGTGAGAAACACTAAAGCATCTGCGTTCACAATGTTGTCTCAAACACTTTGGCATGCAGCTGCATACAAGTGGAAGAAGCAGATGTACAGAAACTTCAACTTAACATCCATTAACCCATCAATCCTTTTTCTGGCTCTTATCTGAAGTCAGTTTATGATCTGTGGTATTTCAGACATCCTTCTCCCATCAACACTTTCCAGTTCCTCCTGGGGGATCCAGAGGCATTCCCAGGCCAGATGAATTATATAACCTTGCTAGTGGGTTGTGGCTCTACCCGAGGGGACTCCTCCCAATCAGGTGTGCCCAGAAAACCTCCAAAGGGAGGTGCCCAGAAGGCATCCGTACTGGATACACCAGCTGGATTCATGGCAGAAAATGGATGTTTGTTTATTCTTTACTCTAAATGGCCGTCCACAGAGGATGGGACTAGCATTCACCCAATTCATGTATGCTTAAGGACTTTATCTAACATTCGCTCACACACTCTGATGGATGCAGTGGGGGCAGTTTAGCATCTTGCCCAAAGATACTTCAGCCTGTGAAAGGGAAGAGCCAGGGGATTGATTCAGCGACTTCTCAAATGCTAGACAACTTGCTCTCCAACCTGAACCACAGGTGCCCCTTTTCCAGCTTCAAAGGGAAGCAACTGCCAGTGAGAGCAAAGTATACCATTGGTTGACATATGAGGGATATAGTAGAGACATCAGAGTGGACCACTGAGCCTGGATGGTCAACTAGCAACCAACCTACTCAGTGATGCATGACTAGTATGGTTGACCTGATACTGGTAACCAATGATACCCATTTTTTGGTACTTTACGGTTTATCCATCTAGATTGTTTACCCAGTTTTGGGCATATCAGCTATTAAGATCTTGTCTTAAAATAATACAAATAAAAAGCAACTCATCTGCAACATCTCTTTCCAGAAATCATCCAGTTCTTTAAAAATCTTGTTGTGAGCAGTTAAGATAAAATGTCCTCAAAGTCAAAAAAAAAAAAAAGAAAAGAAAAAAAGCTGACATCTGATTTTGGAGTGAATTGTTCCTTTAAGGTAGAGGTGCAATGGACTAGAAACGCTGCTTTTCAGAATAGTAATAAGTCACTCTTCATCACTGAAGACAGAAAGCCGAGTAATCAGACAGCTTTCCCCTCCTCAATTTCATATCAGAGAAAAGGAATTTAATCAGAAGGGAGAAATGGGAAATAAAAGCATTTTCCGTGCCTCCTGGATGAGTTTTAGATTTATGTCTTGCACATTTAAAGGGATAACTGTCACAGTCGCGCATTACTTTCAGACTCTAATGCTTTACGTTCACACAAGGTCACCTTTAGTGCAGCGTGCCCACAGTGAGGAGGAGAGATGAAAAACACACGAGACAGAGATGTATCACTCATCAAATAAATTCAAAGAAATGAACCTTCAATATAAATACGCAGCACCGTTAGATTTATTTGGTAGCCATCCATGCAGCTTCGTTGCAGTTGTGCAAATATTTAAAGTAGTTTTTGATGGTTTTAACCCCGGCTGATGCAGTGATCAGATTCTCATTTCCGTCTGAAGACACATCCTATGGTCGTGAAAAAGATTCTAATTACTGCCTGCATCAACCAAAGAAAACCGCCAAGGAGATAGCTGAAACTACTAAAACTGGGATTACAACGCATTATTAAAACCCGGAAGGTGAGCGAAGAAAGACCATCATCTTTAAGAAAGAAATGTGGGGGAAAAAATTCTTGAATGATCATGATGATCACTTAAACTTTTCATGGAATAAGAAAAAGCATTTGCACACACGCGATGTGAAGAGAACTCAAGGGACTATGATTAAACGGCTGCCTAGCCTCAAGAAAACCACTTATCAGTGAGGCTAACTGGGGAAAAAGGGCTTCAGTCTGCTTGGCAGCATAAACATTGGACTATGGAGGAATAGAAGAAGGTCTGATGAATCCAGATGAATCACTGCTCCACAGTGATGGGTGCAACAGGGTAAGGAGAGACACAGATGAAGTGATGCACCCATCATGCCTAGTGCCTACAGTACAAGCCTGTGGGAGGCAGTGTTATGATCTGGGGATGCTTCAACCTTAAAGAAAAAAAAAAAAGAAAAAGAAAAAAAAAAGGAGGTCAGATGAGTGCCTCAATCCCATCAGTGATGCCATGGACATATTCCCAGATGACAATACCAGGATTCATTGGGCTCAAACAGGGAGCCGCTGAGCCGCTGCAGAGTCCAAACTCTACCATCATCGATACGAGATCTTGGAGAAAAGTTAATGCAACTCTGGATGGAAATAATTATTGTTGTACAAGCTCACTGAAACAATGCAACAGCAAATGCCATTTCAATACACTACATTAAAATGGCATTTGCCATTTTATCTAAAGAAAAAAATAAATTCTTGAAAGAGTAGTTGTAAAACAGCTAACTGATCATCTGCAGAGGAACGGTTTATTTGAAGAGTTTCAGTCAGGTTTCAGAATCCATCACAGTACAGAAACAGCATTAGTGAAGGTTACAAATGATCTTCTTACAGCCTCTGACAGTGGACTCATCTCTGTTCTTGTCCTGTTGACCATAACATTTTATTAGAGCATGCCATAGGTATTAAAGGTACTACACTGCAGTGGTTTGAATCATATTTATCTAATAGACTCCAATTTGTTCATGTAAATGGGGAGTCTTCTTCAGACACTAAGG
>JASGAU010345042.1:5340-18766 GCA_030220045.1 Australoheros facetus | reverse complement strand
TGTGCTCTTGGGGTGCCATCATGCCATTTTGTGGTATAGCAGCGTAATAACATTGACAGTACTCTGGGCCCAATTGTTGACCACTTGTGTTTGATATTATGCTATTGATGCTCAGCAATTCTGTATGCTGCATAATTATTATTTATATATTACAAATGGCTTATTTACTAGTCTGTAATTAGGTGCATTTGCACAGTTATGCAAAAATCTTCATATTTTGGATGAAAACAGTCCAACATGTCCAAAAGCAGGTCAAACACCCTAAATCACATATTTCCTAAAAAGTCTCTGCCCTCTAGATCAAATATGGAAACCATTCAACTATGTCATGGACATAGTTTTACAATGTGAATCATATTGAAATACATTGTTTTTCAATGGGCTGAGACTGAAACAGCGATGCATCCCAAAAAATTAATATTAAATTTCAACCTTTCAGCATTAATAATGGTTAGACTCAGGGGACAATGAAGTGGTATGAGGGGGGGGCCCCCAAATCAAATTTTGCTTAGGGCCCCTTCAAGGCTCGGGCCGGCTCTGCACTAGACTGTGTTGAACAGTCTGCTGCCCTCCCTCCTACACATCTCCATACCTTCCTCCATCCATCCTCCCCTCCTCCTCCTCTCATCTTCATCAGCTTCTTGAAGTATCTTCTCTTCACTTGTTAAATAGAAATCCTACAGTGTTATCAGCCCTGTCTGTCACCCTCAGCACCATCAGAGATATCATCGTCTTTACTCGCTGTTAAAATACAAACACGTCTCCATAAATACGTACAGTAAAGCATCCTGGTGAAATGCTTTTCTACCTAAAGTCTAGTTGTTCTTTATTTCAGGTGACTAAATCCAAGTTTTGTCTTTTAGTTACCTTCAGTTATGTTCGACTAATTCAGATATTCCATTTACTTCCATGTGAATCCCAGAATCTTCAGCCGTAAATGTTTAATACTGATTATTATTGATTATTTCTGCTGCTGTCTGCTGAGTCCATCTGCATTTACACAGGAAAATAAATCGTGCATCACAGAGAACAGAAAAAATAGATTAAATCATTTCTACCCTATAGTAAAGAATTTACTCCACTTTCACTTCTTTTGGAGCTCTAACACAACATCCTGCATGCAAAGACAGCCGCGATGGAAAAGGTTTGAAAGTATTGGAGTCTGACGTCCTGCAGAGGAAGGTTTTCTGGAAACAGCAGCAGAGAGGTGTGCTGAGGATAAACTCTTTCTTCTCTTCAAACTTTCCCAAATTTCCCTGAAACAAAGAGCAGGAATAAAAGAGCGAAGCGAGGCAGTCCATGTGGCGCTCTGATGTAATATTGATGACCCTCCTCCTCTCCTGACGACCTCTGTTTGGTCGTCTCATGTTTTATCAAATATTCATGAAGCTCTGCGTCCCCTCGCCCTCCTCCCTCAGACCCCATAATGCATCTGTAATGTTCTGTCAGGTGAGGCATGATGGGAGAAGGGATGATGGAGCGGAGCTCCTGGAGGGATGGAGGAGGCTAATTCCTGATCACAGGCAGGATTTTTTCTGTCTTTTCTTCTCGCAGTTTAAAATTGCAGAAGTTTGAGGAGCTCGATATCGAACCCAGAGGAACTCTGAGCTTCTTTTTATTCTTTTCTCTCTCTCTGGTTTTCCTCTGCTAGTTTTTATCATCGTCTCAAACTAAAATACACGTCTTTGATCTGCTGTCATCTCCTAGAACCACCGATGGACGGAAACCTGTGACCAGAGAAGGAAAAGTTGATGTTTTTGGAAACACATTACCACTGAATTCTTAGCACTCCATGATTCCTGAGGTCGATCAGCGACGGCGCTTCCACATCCATTCGATCAGAGCCCGAACTAACCAAGTTTTTAGCATCTAATCCTTTTAATGCCTAAAGCTAACTTTAACCCTTTAACAGCAGCGATCGCAGCCGATGCACCTGTTACCTGCCCTTACTTGCTGTGAACAGCTGATTAACGCAGAGCCTATCGCCGCTGAAGCGTCTGATCAAACGCACTTTGAAGTACGTAATTATACCGTAATGGTTTGTCCTATCGGAAAAATTCAAACGGTTTCTGAAAGCTGAGAAATTGCGCTTCACACCCAACGTAGGGTTATTACGGTAATTGCTGCCGGAAGTCCGCGAATGGCGGCACTTTGAAGTTAAAGCACACAACGCTAAGTGAGAGGTTTTTAGAAAAAGTGGAGGTATTGTCACAGCCTTGGCGTCGGCGTTTGTTCCACAGAATCTTTAACGTTGCCCATAACTCGAGAACGATGATAATGTTCAAATTCACACACAGATGCATCCTGTTCAAGCCAGACCCGTCAAACTTCATACACTGACTTTACCGTAACAGCACTTTGACCCCACCTTTACATATGTTACAAATCCAAAACAGCTGAGCGTTGGCACCCACTCAGCGGTGCTCTTGTTAGCATCTAAACCTGTAATTGATCTGATTTTAGCGTCTTCAGTTCATCAGATAGTAACCAAGTAGTTTTTAGTCCCCAAACCTTTCTGAGAACCTTTTAGTCCCTAAAGGTAAGTAGTTCTTAGCAGTGGAACCTAAACAGGAAGTTTTTAGTGCTTAAAGCTAATTGAATAGTTTTTAGCACCTAAAGTTGACTAGCTTTTAGCATCTATACCTTCAAGGGTCATTTTTATCATGTAAACATAACTTTGTAGTTTTTAGCCCTTAAGTCTTACCGAGTCGTAGGCTATTTATTGCCTAAACCCAAAGAACACTAGTTTTCAGTGCCTAGTTGAGTAGTTTTCAGTGATGAAACTCCCGCAGATACACCAAAGACACCGTGTCTGTAATGTTGAGATGCAGACGACGGCTGACAAAACGGCATTATGGGATGAGGACTCGTTAGGTTTTTGCTTTTTATGGGCAGATTAGCAGAACTTTTGGGGGCAATAAAAGCCGCAGAAGAGAAATCCCAATAAATAAAAAGGAAGGTGAGAGTATGATAATTAAGCACTAGCACTCTCTTATAATTGTTCGTGTACAGGTGGTGTTTAATGAGGAAGTTTGGGTGCAGATGCAAACAAACAGAACAAAACAAAGCAGGAGAGATGTCCAGGAGGAGAAAATAAAAATGTTCCTGAGGGTTTGGTGAGAGATACAGATCATAAAAATGTGAAGGTTTTATTGTTTTTTATTAAATACATGTTGGGAGGACTGTGCAGCCTGGTGGAGGAGTACTTCAGTCTCGCTCTCTTCAGCTTACTTTCTTCTCTCGCTCGTCTTGCTGCATCATCCCTTCTCTCTGCCTCCTGTTGTTTTCTTATTTATCACCATCACTATTATCTCTCACCTTGCTCCCCCTCGACGCCCCCTTGAGCCTCACCTCACTTCCTCACTCGCCCTCCTCTCCTCATTAACGGCGAGCCCTGACGGATGTCGAGGCGAGGCCGGGCTCACCCTCATTCTCGCCCCTGTTGCTCAGTACCGGAAACCCCTCACCTCTCTGCGGGGGTGGCAGCCAAAGCGGCCGTTCGGTGCCCCGCGGGGCCGTCGGCCATCTGCCGCCACACCTCACCACAACCCCCGCCACCACCGGAGCCCGGTGACTCTCGACGCAGTCGCCACACCGAGGTGATGATGGGACGACGACCTGCTGCTGCATTCAGGGCCCACTGGGAAGTCTGTAAAAATTAGTTTTCTAAAAGATGCTGAAAAGCAGAAAACTGGGAACAGATCTGAGTATGTTTAATGTGTCATATTTTCTTTTTTTAGTTCAGTTTATTTATCTCAGGGATCGTGCACAAAAACATTAATCACATAAAAAGAAAAGATGCTTTGTACCAGATTTAGCTATCAGCTAATTTCCACCTGCAGTCCCCGGGCAGGTGGAAAACAACAAAACACAGATTAAATCAATCAGCAAAACACAAATACACATACTAATATACACAGAACCACACACAGACATACAAATATCCAAATATTCTTCAAAAAACGCATGATAACTTATAAAAAGATTCATGCACACAAGCTGTTCAGTGTGTTGTTTGTACTGGGACATAATTACTAGCAGCACGTGTCGCCCTAAAACCCTAAAAGAGTTGCAGTGTCAGTTTTAGTGCGTATTCATGTGTCTGGCCTCACTCACAGCTCATGTATTTATAGATGTTTCCCTTTCGGTGCACAATATTTTAGAAATGAATCATACAAACATGATTTTCTGAGGTTTGCAGTAGAAAATTGTGCTAAATGTACTGCAGAAAAAAGCACGCCTTACTTTGTGCCTGATGTGGTGAAGAGTGCTGATTTATGTGGAATGACGGGGGAGATGTTATTAGTTCGGTTGTGTAATTGACACGAGTGGATGCTCAAAGCTGCGAGCGTGGTGCCAAAACTTTGTCCCGTAGCTCTCCGGTCAGTTTGGAGCTCCACATGTTTCTGCTCCTCGGTGATGCTGGTAGATCCTTGTTCATTAATTAGCTCACTGTTAGCCGACCACCTGCAAAACTTTCTGTTTGTGATGGTGGTGAATTTGCTCCGCTTAGTAAATCTAGCCCTTAGTGTGTCTTAGGTTGTGTTGTGTGTTCAGCGCAGTGTGTGTGCAGTATGTTGTATGTTCAGGGTGACTCTGGTTCTTCTTTCCTCTCTGTGTTCAGCAGCAGTTCTGTTGGGCACCGATCACACTGATGATGATGATGATGCAGATGACCATGCAGTCATTATCATTCACTTCACTCCCACAATCCTCTGCTCCAACTCCAATTAACGTGTGATTGTATGCTTGGCATGGAAAACATAATTAACAACCTGCGTCTCTGCCAAACTAAGCAGCCAACACGCTGTGTGTGCAGCGCATCGTCGATCTGAACGCAGGAAAGCAAACGCAACAACAACAACAACACAAGCAGCTCCGTGTTTTCGGGTTCAGAGCGCCGGCTCGGTGTCCCGTGAGAAAACCACCATTCGCCATAATGGCGGCGGCGGCTTCTCTCTGATGGACTGCGGGCTGCTGAGGGACGGCGCTTTGTGGTGTGGACAAGAGGAATTATGGGAAAGTGCGCCAAGAAAGGCCCAGTGGGGGAGGATGGGTGTGTGTGTGTGTGTTAATTCAGTCTCTTTAAAACACACACTGAAAATTATCAGTGAATCAGAAACACAAATGTGCGTGGCAGCTGTTGGAGTGAATTAAGAGAGCGAGTGAGAACACGCGTGCTTACGTACATGTGTGAGTGTGATGTCCAGCCTGATGTCACGAACTGAGCACTCAGAAAGTGCCACCATGACAGAAGAACGCTGTTCTCATTGGAACACATACTGACTCTATAATCCTTTTAGAACCAAAGGTGAGCTAGTGCGTGATTAAAAACACATCTCAGTTTTCCCACATCAGGAAAAGATACTCGGATATGACCGGAATAACCACAAGGTCAGTTTTCAGTTTACATTTGGACTAAAAGGCAAAATAAATAGAAATTAATCACCAAAGCCTCAGGCTGCACCAACTACCTTTGTTTCAAAAAAAGAAAAACAAGAAGTGATACAGACCTGAGAAAAATACAGTATAAAAAAGATTCAAAGAAAATAAATCACAAGGATTAAAAAACCGACTGTCTGGTGCAAACTTTTATTCTTTATTTGCAATAAAGGATTAAAATGTGCTACAAACTGTTTACATCTATACATTAAGATACAGATGCAGCAGGTCCAAAACCTGCAGTTCCTCTGATGTCCAGCAGAGGCACTCTCCCATGTTAAAATGTCCAACTTTACAACAGAAATAAACATGTTTACAGCCTCTTTACAGCTAATTTCCCCCTTCATAACATTATTATGTCACCTGTTTAAAATGAATAAAGCTTGAAGTTTGCATGATTAGGGGCGTGGCCTCTTTGACTGACAGGTGGATGTGACACAGGCGGCTGTAGCTGCTAGCTGTCTGCTAGGCTTAACCTCAGCTAACTGGAGTCCCTGAACTGGACCTGTGGACCGTGTTGGTGCTGTTGGGAGTTTGCTGAGTGAAATTTTAACATTTTATTTGGATGTTACTGAGCGCTGATTAGCAGGTATCTGTGTCTGTGTGATGCTCCCGTACAAAAATGGATGCAACTTGATAACCAAACTCAGCGGCCTTAAAGATAAGCTGGAGGCTTCAAAACTGGGCTTCACCTCCATTTTTTTATATAGAGCTCATGATTTAAATAGAGCCCTGTGTTAACCAGAAGGTTCTCCCAGTGAGATGTTAATGCCATCACGCACATATTCTAGGCTCAAAATTCATGAAAAAATATGTAACTGTGTTCAAGAATATTAAGAAACTTTCCCAATCAGATTTTTGGGGCTTGTTTTCTATTGTAAATGCACAGAATATTATATAGTTTATAATAAGTAAAACATTTCTATGATTTCATGTGATCAGCACTTTACTCGAGCCTGAGAAGCAGGCAGAGCTCCATATTTGTGACGGTGCTGTGCTGTGCATCCTCCTCAGACAGAGCGAAATGGATCCAGACCAGCGGCTTTAACTCAGCGTCATGCACACCGACATGAACACGATGTCGTGTTCGCGCAGAGAAACGTCTGAAACACAACGAGGCAGAAATGTGTTTTCCGTGTGGATAAACTGCTGTCTGCACACACACAACATGACTAACAACAGCGCTGCGTGTGTGTGTGTGTGTTGGTCTGTATCCATCATGTCTGTCAACACATGAGGAAAACAATGTACGCCTGTGTGTGTTTGTGTGTGTGTGTTTGTGGATTCAGCAGAAACTGGCTGCAGCCTCTTCTTCTCTTTTTATTTATCGGGTGGCAGCGAATCGGCGCTGCTTATTTACAGCAGATTGTTTCTCCAGATGTTTTACAGGGAGAGAAATCCCCAAACACACACACACACACACACACACACACACACACACACACGTCTCTGTCCAGATGGAAGTCATTCTTTATAAGACTCTATAATCCTTCTCTCAGTGAGAGGAAACAGAGGAAGGTGAAGTGAAGCGTCTCCTTCTCCTCCTCCTCGTGTTACTGATGTTCTCCAGTTGTGTCGACACATTTTCTTAAACACGGACATTCAGCTCATCACGCAACAAAAATATATTTTAATTCATACATTTTTAAATTAAAAGAAAATGGATAAACTTGATTTGGTCCACAGTGATAACGGTGGTGTCACAGTAATGAAGATGGAGGAGCTGACGTAGACGCTGTTTCTGACTTAAGCTCAGACTTCTTCTGGAGCTCAGGCCAACCTGAGAGGTTCAGTTCACAGGTGTAAAACCTCCACTGAGCCTAAACCAAACTGAATTATCAGTTTAAATAAACCAAAATAAAGAGTTAGCTAACATAACTGGCTAGTTAACCTTCAGCAACCACGGTATCATCGCCAGGAGGTTTGAAAAAGTGTGCCGTTTCCCGTGCCGCCACCGCCCTCTGCACCATAGGTGTGCATGTGTGTAGGAACCAAAGAACACATGTTGGCTGTGAAGCACAATTTCCCAGCTTTCAGAAACTATTTGAATTTTTCCAATAGGACGCACCACTGCGTAATTACCGTAATGCAAAGCGCGGTTGTGTTTGGTGCCAAAGGGTCAAACTGTGCTACAATTGTGGCACTTTGTGCTATGAGGCTTAACCAGCAAAAAGTAAAACTAAGCTTTTAGCTAAGAAAAAACAAAATGTAGTGTTATCCAACATTAAACAAACATAAATGTGGGGTTTGCTAACATAATCCACAACCTAGGAGTTATCTAACATAAAACCAGAACTCAATTATTAGTTAATATGAACCAAAACAGAACTATCCAATCTCATTGTACACGCTGTATGACAATAAAGGCATTCTACTCTATTCTATATTACATCAACCACAATAAGGAATTACCTAACATAAATCAAAACTGACTAGTAAATTAACACCCTCACAAAATAAATAAATTTTAAAAGCAAAACTCAGGGGTTTACTAACTCAAACCAAGAGTTTGCTTTCATAAACCACAGTTTAGCAATTAGCTAACATAAAACATAACTGAGCTTTTAGCCAACAAAAACCATAACTGAATGGATAGCTAGCATAAACCAAAGTCAACAGGCAGCTAACAAAAACCAAAAGGGAGCAGTTAGCTAGCTCTTCCTGTGCACTTGCCCCACAATCAGCTGATTTCAGGAGGAGGAAAATAGTGGAGCAGTCTATAACTTTTGTAGAGAGGATATTACTTTTATCTTTACCGTGCAAAAGCATCTGCAGCATTCAATTCAATTCAATTTTATTTATGCAGCATGCTAACACAGAGCTAGCCAAGAACCCAGAATGCTGCTAAACCTGAGTGCATGCCCATCCCGGCCCAGCAGCCAGGGTCAGATCTTCATTCAAACAGGGATTTGTGCTGGTGTGTGGAAAGCAGCCTCAGGTTTATATGGCTAACTGATGATTATCAGATGGTGCGTTTCAGGTTATTTTACGGAGCAATGAGAAAGTAACGTAACAAGTTGTATAAAGCATTATTTTCTCCAGGGAGTAGTTATGTAACTTATTGCATTACCTTTAAAATAACTTGTGTAACACATTATTTTTTTGAGTAATGACCCCAACGCTGACTATTAGCTAACATTAAAAAAAAAAAGAGCGTTAGCTAGCATAAACCCAAGCTAAGTAGTTAGTTAATGTAAACCAAAGCTAACGGGTGAGTCAACATAAACGTAACTGTTTAAACGGCCAAAGTCAACGTTTAAGTTTTTCCAGGTTGTATTTTTGAGATTCTTCATTTCTATTGCAGCTCATAAACCCTTGCTAACCTTCGCTAAAGTGTTTAATCAGCAGAGTTGTTAGCTAATCCGAACCGCACATGTATATGCATACTGTATATGTTTTACACATTTTAGCGTTTGTGTGTTTGTTGTGTTGACACAGGTCGTTTTTCCTGTTTCAGCTCCTAAACTGATGGTTTACATTTGCAGCTGCTGGTTTCTCTTCATGTCTGCCTGTTTTACTGACAGTACATTACTTTGTTATTAAGGGAGCAGATCTGGTTTCTTTTAAGTTACCAGCTGATGAGAAGCACTTCTTTTACAAAATAAGCTCTAACTTTGAAAAACGAGCAAAACTTTGACATGCATAACAAAGAGATTTCATAATATTCCCAGAGCTTTTATTGGAAAAACATCCACCTCTCTCAAGTCCAAGTTTCCTGTGAGATTTCAGCACAACAAGAGCTGATTTTTTAAGTGGAGTACAATAAAAAAGCTTTGTTCTGGGTCTTTGTATCGCTGTTTCTCACTCAGTGTGGGCGAGAGGGAGAAAAATAACAACCCCCCTCCCAAAAAAAAGAAAGAAAAGGAAATGGCAGATTGATGAAAAGCCAAACTGGTCCCAAGATGACACCTTCTTCTCCTCTCCACAATATTAAAAACTCCCACACGTTTCAGGAGGAGGGCAGAATTAGCCTTGCCGGGATGCTCTGAAAGCTGCCGTAATGACTCATTTGTTTCATCCTGATAGATGGCTCTCTGGATGGAAGAGGACCTCATTTAGAGGAGCTGCAGACGGCGGGCGAAGGACGACTGCACGATCACGGAGAAGGCCTTCAAAGCCGTTCAGGCCGCCGGAGGTCGCTGTGAGGGCCGGCGAGGCAGAGACAAAGTCTTCTGAACAAGAAGCCAACATACACTGTGGCCGTGGCTTTGAAGCTGCTGTTAAACGCTGTGCAGGAGGGCAGGTGGTGCTGATGAATATTCAGCCGGGAGTCGAGCCTGCTGCCAAACAAACCGCCTGTTTGCCTCCGTCACCTTCCAGAGTCTGATAGACTGTTTTATTAGTTCTCACATCAATGCATACAGTGCGGATAAAAACGCTCAGAGTTCAGGATAGGATGGGAAAACAGCCCGAGTCCAGCAAAAATAGTGATCAGTGTTAATTAAAAAAATCTGTCACAGTAATTTTTACATCCTGTTGATTAGCAACAAAACTGCAGGTTTTGCTTTGAACATTTTTTACTCTGGAAATAATATTTTCCATCAGCGACCCAGTTGTGTAGAGTGGGCCAGGTGACCAGCATCTGTACATAAAAGATGGCCACATTGGTTTGTGAAGTCATGTTCTATTTTATTTGTTGTAAGCTGAACTGAGCTCTTTGACAGTTATTATCTTGGTGTTTTGAAGCCTGATGTGATGAGCAAAAGATGAATCTGGATCAAAGGTGGCCTCAGCTTAAATCACTGCCTGCTTTATTGTCCTTAACAAATTCAAGAAGAACTGAAGCTAGTGTTCGAGACCATAAACTCATCAGTAAAGTGATTACTGAGCTCATAAATGAAGTGAGACAGAGGTTCACCCTCTGCTGGTCATTATGAAGAATGCAGGCTTAAGGCACTTAATGGACGCTCTGTTCAATTTTTGTAACGTCTGCGTGTCAGAAAGATAATAATTTGAATGCTTTGTAATTCACCTTTTTGTCCAGCAGGAGGCTCTAAATCCCTGCTGCCCCATTTCAAAAATCACTAACCGCTGTTGGGGTTTCAATTTCACAGCTGGACGTAGATTCTGGGTCTGAAAAGTGAAATGCCTTAAAGCTGCATTGCTTTTAACGTCTTCTCTTGCATGCAGAGACTTCTGGTCTATGAGAAAATGGCCCACTTTCCTGATGAGTTTATGGCCTCAGTCGCTCATTTTGATGCTATCACTGCAGATGCTGCACCAATCCATCTCTTGATCCCCCGCTCCACTCTCCATCACTCACGAACAAGACTCCGAGACACTTGGGGCAGCAACTCATCCCTGACCCGGAGTGGGCATTCCACCCTTTTCCAGCTTTTCCAGCTGGCCTCAGACTTGGAAGTGCTAATTTTCAATCCTGCCACTTCCCACTCAGCTGTGAACTGCTGAGTTTGGAGGTGGTGCAGGCCACCTCCTGATGAAGGCCTGGGACCCCGGGAACCCTGTCCAAGGCAGGGTAAACTTCATTCAGCCCCTCACCCAGGACCAACTGACTTGGGAGACCCTGCCAGGAGCCATTAGCCTGTGGGATCACTGGAACATCAACACGGTAAGGTGGTGATTCACAGAGGGGAAAATAATACACATTTTACACTTAATTTGTATTTAAAAAATGTATAAAAATTAAGTGTAAAAATCTGACACATAGCACTCGAACCTGAGTCTCTGCTGTAAGCAGTAAAACAGTTTATTTCATGTCCAGAAACATGAATCAGTAGATGAAAAGTCAGGACCATTTCAGCTGCTGTGATACTGCATCACATCCATCCATAACACAAATATGGATACTGTCACTTAAACAGGGCTTCCTAACTTTCCATCTTCCCTAATTTTATTTGCTGTTTTTATGTTATTTTCCCCAAGAATTTTCTTATTTCCCATTCCCTTTGTTTCCTTCATCTGCTATGCCTTCTTCTTTCCTCCCCGGACAAGTTTACGTCCAGGCTCCGAGGTCAGGATAATCCGCGCGAGGGTATCGGGTATGATTTTTAAAATCAAATTTAAGGTAAAACATGAGGACGTGTGAATGAAAATGAAAAAGTCCAACACTGAATGCCAGGCTGCAGCTGTAAACAGCCTGATTCCTGCAGACTCTCATTAACCGTCAGCTTCAAACAGCCTGGATTGGGATTCCTCCTCGGGTTAATATCTCCTTTGTTAGGGAGTTGTTTTGTCGGTCCCCGGAGATCCTCCTCTGCTTCCCACGTTTCTCATATCCTCTCCCCGCTGTCGAAGCCTCCGTACGGACACCAGCTGGCTGTGGAGGAAACACAACCACTTAAAGGCAGTCTTTATTTCATTTTGCTGCATTTAATCTCAAATGAAGCGGCTCGTTTGTGCCTCACAACGTGTTTGTACTTTTTTAATGGATTAAATGTGATATGTTTATTTCTGGGTTGAGAAAAAGATCCAAGCGGCCTGCAAACACGCTGATCCTGAGTCTGTTTCAGTGTCTTTGTTAAACACTCCTTTCAGCTGTACCGACCCTGTAAACTCTGACTGCTGAGGATTAGCGCTGCCACTTTACGGCCGGAGCGTAAACCTGCGGCGTGTCACAGAGTAAAGGATAATCCAGAGCGACGGGCTGCAGTGAAAGTGGCAGCACGTGAACCGCAGACGCTCCTCAGCCTCCCTGCAGCAAAAAACACACAACCTCTGTACACATCTGCACTGAGTCTCTACAGCAAGTGGCATTTTTTGATTTGTAAAAGTTTCTTTGGGACAGTAAAAATCCTGATGACTCTTCCTGCAGCCGAAAGAAAACTTCCTCCTCATGATCAGTGAAGGAAGCGACTGCTAGGAACATGAAGAGGAAATGCTTCTGTTTGCCTCTTTTTATGCACATTTTAAGTTTGCACATAAAAAGGAAAAAAACTATTACTGCAGAAAGAAAAGGTTAGTTATACATGTTTGCTTTGTGCCATTACATGATTTACTAATGGATAAAATCAGTGCTATTTGACATGATTATAAATAATTTGGGAAGTCAGCCAACAAACATTTTCGCTCAGATATGATTTTGTAGTGCTAATGTTATTTAGCCAGCTAGCTAAGACTCGACTACGCTGCATGCAAAGTGACAAAGTAATTAAAAATGGCCAGCTACAAAAGTTTGAATAAATTAGCTGACCGTTCCATTCAAGACAATATTTTATCAAATAATAAACCTTACAATATCTCTGTGTTAGCAGGGAGGCTAATGTAGGCTAACCAGCCTAAGACAACCCAGGGTTGGATTTGATTTCCAAATCTAAGCAGTCCCTCCATGAACTGAAGGTCCTGGTGATGGTGACTGTAGTTTTCCGCTTACAATGAAATTCCCATTTTGCTGCCAGATGCTCCCAACGCTTCATTAGATAAAACTGTCCTAATTCTGGCTAATTTTATCTAACGTTAGCTTACCTGGGAACACAGACAAATTGCTTGATAACCAATGTAGCAACTAGCTGGCTAATCTTAGCTTTTCTAAATAATGTGTGATGCCATATTAGCTTAGTTCATATCCTGGAGTTTGTGTTGTACTGGGAGTCGATCGCTTGGTAACGTTCATGATTAGTGGACTCCATTTCCAAGCTAATGTTAGCTAGCAGAGCAAGTTGGGGGAGGTCTCATTTTTACTTTTACTTTACAATCTGTTAGACAATACAATATATTACCCAACACATTACAAACAGGAGCTGCTCACAGGAAATTCACCTAATTTTAATAGGACTAATTCAACAAATCTAGATTAAAAACAAAACGCGGAGAATAGAAGACCCTTACAGGTCATTAAAGTGGACTTATTCTGTTTTTCCTTAATTCCTGCATCTCTTGTTCCGATTCATATTAAACATGGTCAAAGTTTCTGATAATGAGGTCAGTGCATCATCAAGTAAACTCTTTGAGCCAAAAACTCAGGCTGCTCTAAACACTCAACTTCTCAGTTTTTTTCTATTCTTGGATCTATATGATGTCATGGGGG
>JASGAU010345041.1:3399-13560 GCA_030220045.1 Australoheros facetus | reverse complement strand
TTCAGCGGGGGTTGGCTCTATGGACTCTTGCCGTTTGACCGTTGGGGGGTCCGTCTGGGGTCTCCCTCCTTCCTCCTCTGGGTAGTGATGTGTCAAGGCTTCGAAGCGTGTATCGAGTAATTGAGGGAGACTTTTGTGAAGCGCGTATTGAGGCTTGTGTCGTGACGTGCGAAGCCTCGCAACCTGGGCGTACCACATGACTGATTCAGGAAACAATTCATGGGTTTGGTGTGCGATTCGAAATATAAGGGGCAGCGAAACGCAGTGGATCCCCCTCACAGATTGTGGTATTGGCGACTGTTGCGTGTTGGGTTTCAGTCTATTTGAGCTGCTTCTTTTTTGGTGATGGAACCAGCCAACCAGCTGATCTCTCCTAATCTGTGCCCTGTGAAAGTGTATCTTCTGAAGCAGATGAAATCGTTTCAAACAAAAGAAAACGCCTTAACTTCAGCACTGTTGCAAAGCTGTTACAGTATTTCTAAATAAAAACGAATAAGTAAAATGTCCCTAGTGAGTACACTTACCAACCAAGTAACACAATCACATTCACATCACAACTCTCTCTTCAATTTATTTCCACTTTCCCTCTTGACCCCAACATTGTATCATAAAGACAGACACCATATTAGTTAGCTCAAGATTTATTTATTGTCATCACAAAAATCGTTTATTCTGTTCAAAGCTTCGTACACCAAAGCCACTTCTGTGATTATAATCAGTCTGATTTACATTGACTATCCTCTTGATGGCACAGTTTCGACCCATGACTTCACCGATTGACTGGAAAGCTTAAACGCTTCATGAAGCTTCATCTCACCGTCACTAGATTATAATCACTCTGCCTGTTTTACATTTACTGTCCAATTGATGGCGCAATAGAGCAAATGAACCACCATGAAGCTTCGACTCATGGGTTCGCTGATTGGATGGAAAGCTTCAAAGCTTCATGAAGCTTCATCTCACCATCACTACCTCTGGGGTGTGTGTGCAGTTGCCATCGGGATGTGTGGCCTCCCGTCTTCTGAGGTCCTAGTGGGCCGTGGATAGGCCGCGTCCCCTGGGCCCTTCCCTGTTTTCTCCTCTTTGTTTTGTTTTGTTTTGTTTTTTCTTTTCTCTTTTTCTTTTTCTTTTCTCTTTCTTACTCTTTTTTCCTACCCTTTCCTTTCTACCTATCAGGCCTGGTGTAAATCAATAAAATGAAATTAAAATACAAACATTAACAAGAGTAGCCTATTGGAAAACTTATAGAGCTATTCTTGGAAAAGCAAATATGTTTGGTACACCAGCGCATTCAGATCATGTTCCGATTGCGAAAACTGCCAGACATGACAGGGTTAAAAAATGAAAGAAAAAAACAAAACAAAAAAAAAACATTCATGCAATGCTGTGGTATAAAGTATAAAATGCTTTCAGTATAAAGATAGTATAAGCAGTATACTGTCAATGTCAGGGATGGAAATCAGCTAAGATATCCATCCATTTTCTTCCACTTACCCGGGCCAGGTCGCAGGGGCAGCAGCCTAAGCAGAGAACCCTTCAGAGGAAGCTCATTTCTGTCGTTTGTATTTGCAGTCTTATTCTTTTGTTCACTACCCAAAGCTAGTGACCAGTGAGGGTAGGAACGTAGATTGACGGGGAAATTGACAGCTTCACTTTTACACTCAGCTCCCTCTTCACCGCAACAAATCGGTGCAGCGTCTGCATCACTGCAGACCCAGCCCTGATCCATTTGTTGATTTCCCTTTCCCTTCTCCCATCACTCGTGAACAAGACCCCAAGACTCTTAAACTCCTCCACCTGGGGCAGGAACTCGTCGCTGAGCAGGAGAGGGCACTCCACCCTTTTTTAGCTTGTGAAATACTAGGTTACATCTTTTTGAATTCAGTTCATCCACACAGAGCAGTAAACCTCAGAGCAGCAGCAGGTCAGCTGATCACAGCCTGCAGACCAACATCCTTTACTGGAGCTCACAATAGAAAGTTGTGATTTTTCTCCCCATGTGGAGCCACTACAGCTGATCTTAGGCTCCCCCCGCCTTCTGAATCCCACTGTAACCCCTGAGTATCCTCATGTTTGTGTTTAGGTGGAGGCACAGTCACCCTCTACTATGGAGGACACAGAGAACAGAGCTGTGTTTAAATTCCCTTTCACAGTTTGTGTCCTACATAACAGATTCAAGCTGCGTGCATTCATTAGGATTAAAATTTAGATTGGAATAACATTTGTGTTCTCATGTATTATTTTATATTATTACAATAATATATAATGAGGTTCAGTTAGCTTTATACACAAATAGCAGGTAGAAACGTCCTCCAAAGAACTACTTTTACTTTCTTACTTTGAGTACATTTCAGAGCCTGTAGTTTTTCACTTTTACTTAAGTAAAGAAGTTGAGCCAGTACTTCAACTATTACAAGGGTATTTTTTAACACAAGTAGTTGTACTTCTACTTAAGTACAGAATGTCTGTACTTTGGCCACCTCTGGACATGGTCAGCAATAATACTCAGGTAAGCTACAACTCTCAGTTGGTGATAAGGGGCCTAAAGTGTGCCAAGAAAATATCCTCCACACCGTAACACAGCCTGAACCTTTGATATAAGGCAGGATGGGTCCATGCTTTCACGTTGTTTATGCCAAATTCTGACCCCATCCAAATGTTGCAGCAGAAATCGAGACTCTTCTGCAATGTTTATTGTTGCCCAACTTTGGACAGCCTGTGTGAACTGTAGTTTCATGTTCTTAGCTGACAGGAGTGGCACTTGGCGTAGTCTGGTCCTGTAGCCATCTGCTTTGAGGTTTGATGTGTTGTATATTCAGAGCTGCTCTTCTGCGTATCTTTAATGTAACCAGTGGTTATTTGTTACTGCCGCCTTCCTTTTAGCTCAAAGTAGGCCATTCTTCTCTGACCTCTCGCATGAACAATTATTTCTGCCACTCACTAGAATTTTTTCTCCTTTTTGGACCTTTCTCTTTTCTCCATTCTCTTTAAACCCCAGAGACATTTGAGTGGGAAATCCAAATAGATTAGTGGTTTCCACTGTCTTTAACAAGTTGTTTAAGCTCCCTTTCCCATCCAACTTTGTTATGATTGGCTGCACCTCACAAACAAAAGGTTTGAACAGTAGATGGGTGGGGCTGCTGTGCCTGACCTAACCTAAAATTCCAAAGCTGTCAGCTCACAGGAATTACAATTTGGTCACCCGACATTCTAACAGTGTATATACAGGACAGAAAATATGAAAAGACCAGGACTGAAATTATAAATAATTCAATAAATACATTCTTTGTAATGTTTTTGGTCATTGATCCACAAGACTACATTGTCTAGGGACTTTTAGTGGAAAGAGTTTAACCACAGATTTTCTTACTGTGTTTCAAACTATCCTTACTCCTTTGCACACACACAGTGTAAGGCCAGAACTGGCCTCCGGTTCTGGCCTTACACAGGGTGAGAAATTTCTGCTGAGGTCTTGTTAATCCATAATTAATTATCCTCTGAAAATGTACCAAGGTTTCACTTCTGAATGATGAACTGCAAATTTTGGCCAATTATTCATGTCACAAATACTGTATCTGAGCTGTATTTTATGAGAAACACAGAGAAGGGAAAAAAAGAGCGAGAAGAGAGGATTTTCAACAACATCATAGGTGTCAAGACACTTCTATTCAGCTTTTAAGTATGCAGTTCCCAGAGTCTGAGTCTGAGTTAATTTTGACAGACATTTCCATCCAAACATTTCCATGCACTTCAAAGGAGTTGAGAAGGCCAAGGGATTTTCCTGCACCAGACTTGCTCGTTTTTAATGAATTTGTCTCTCATTTTCTTTTACAATCATGAAGTCTGACCATGTTAACCAGATAGCAGAGTTTAAATATTTAACATGTGAGTGCTGTCAGATCTGAGTGCCTCTGAGTCTACTCATATTTGACAGAAGGAAGGGGGGGGGGGGCTCTGAAATCTTTGCAGAATGATTAATATACTTAGACAACAATTCAATTTGAGACCTCATTATTTATTTTCAAGTCAAGTAAAATGTGGAGATGAAAAATATGTGGATTTATGAAGCTTAGTCAAACAAGAAAATGGTTTCAGCCTTTGTGCAGTGTATTGAAAAAGCTTTTTAAATGTAGTCAATTGCAGGGTGAAAATGCTTCTGGTGTTGGATATTGATTACAATAAACTTAAGCACGGCATTAAATAAAGCCAGTCTGTGTTGTAATAGTGGATGGGAAAGGATTAACCTGTGGTGTTTCACAGATATTTAATATTAGAAAAAAACAGTCATATAATGGTCATGCAGAAATAAATATGAAACAAAGACCTTAGTTTAGCATGATGAGCAAAGTGTCTGCACACTGATACAGAGTCCATGCACATATGTGATCTAAAAAGTACACTATTACTTTCAGCCAGAGCAGGGATTCTTAATGTTGATATACATTGATCAGGCTAACAGCCCTGACCCATGCAGGAATGGGCTTCACTAGACCCCTGAAAGTGTGCTGTGTGCTGCGCCAAGATGTTACTGCAGGAACCTATCCTTCAAGTCCTGTAAGGTGGGGCCTCCATGGATGGGCCTTGTTTGTCCATCACATTCCACAGATGCTTGATTGGGAATTTGGAGGCCAAGTCAACACCTAAAGCTTGTTGTTGTGCTCCTCAAACCATTCCTGAACCATTTTTCTCTTGTGGCAGGGAGCATTATCCTGCTGAAAGAGGCCACGACCATCATCGAATACCATTTCCATCAAAGGGTGTACATGGTCTGCAGCAATGCTTAAGGAGGTGGTACATGTCAAAGTAACATATACATGGATTGCAGAACCCAAGATGTTCCAGCAGAACAAAGCATCACTCTGCCTGTGCTAGCTTGCCTTCTTCCCAATCCTGGTACCAGGTGTTCCCCAGGTAAGCAACGTACTGTATCTATCAGAACCAGCATGAACTTTTTTTCTGCAATTTGAGTTACAGTAGCTCGTCTGCTGGACTGGACCACATTGGCAAGCCTTCACTCCCCACGTGCATCAGTGAACCTCGGTTGCCCATGACCCTGTTGCTGGTTCATCACTGTTCCTTCCTTGGACCATTTTTGATAGATACTGAACACTGCAGACCAGTTTTATAATAGTTTTGGATTTTACATTATAGTTTAGTTTTATTTAGTTTTAACTTTTTTCTCTAATTCACTTAGTTTTAGTTAGTTTTCAGAGTGGTTTTGCTCATTTTTATTCATTTTTTTGTTTAATGCTTAATTTTAATTAAGTTTTTGTTAGTTTTAGTATTAGTTTTAGTATTAGTTTTTCATACTTTGTCAGGTGCAAGATTCAAGGTGCAAGAGTGACAGCTGTATAATAAGAACTCAACAAAAGATACCATTTAAAAAATTTTATTCAACTAATACCTGTTCACAAGACAGCAACATTATGTGCTAAATGTGTGCAATATTAAGGACACACATGAACGTCATGAGACATCAACAAAACCCTAATAAACTCTACAATAAACTCCCAATAAACTTCTGCATGAGTGCAGTAGATTAACAACACCTCTGTGTGTAATATCAGAATGCAGCGAAAGTTTGACAAAAACAAACTGAACTCTTGAAGGAATCAAAGCTCAAATCCAGCTGCACCCTGATGTTATCCACCACGTGATGCTGGTTCTCTTGGAGCTGCTCAGAGAGCTAGCTTGGTTAGATGCTCAATAATTAGACTTCAGCTGGGTCTTTGAGGGCATATTTATGCCACATTTATGCTTGTGTAAGGTGCAATTTATACTTCAAAGATGAATGTTTTCTGTTTCCAGTTTGTGTTACACTTTTTACAGCTTCATTGGCGGGGTTGCCACGAGGTTACTGACCATGACCATATATTTCCATGACTCAGGCTTTAGCAGTTGTTTTTACAGCAACTGCCAGTAGCCTTCAGCAACCACTTGACAACCACTTAGCGAAGACTGACATTTCTTCCCTCATGACCAGTGTTTGCCAGATGGATGTTGACTGGTCTTGAGGCCTGTGTAGCTTAAAGCCTTTGGTTAGATTATTAAAAAATGTAAGTTAATTGTATATCACACCACAAATATTAACTAAGACAGTAGCTGCCTCCTTACTGCAGAAATTTTGACTTGGCTCTACTCTGAACAGCTTGGTTGATTGGTTTTTGGTGTTGAAGGAACCTAAAAAACCAGCTTATCCCCCCAGGTTCCGGCATGTTCGTTTATCAAACAGGAATGAGACAATACAATGGAATAAGGAGTCCAATTATTAAATTTAATGAAACCATTTCAAACAGTTTACAGCTATCTGGGTCAGACTGCATGCCATGCCCGTATGAGATGGCATGAAGTACTGGCACATTCTAATTCAGCTTACAGTTTCATATAGTCACAGTGTATCAGTCTTGGTTACATCATTATTCAAAACAAGAAATGTGCAAGACAAAGGATTCCAGTTTCTCTTTATTGTTTGTTTGGTCTCCGTCAGGCTGACCATCGCCACCCGACAGAGTCCTGGCATCTGTTATTAGTATTCTGTTAGTGATAAAGACATACCCAGAACGAACTGTTCTTATCTGAAACCAAACATTATGTACTTGTGTATTTTAATCAGTTATGTTTTTTTCCAGACAAACTTCTCAGGGAAGTAAATGTACATTTAGTAAAGACAAACCTATACCATGAACCTCATGAAACTTCATTCCCTTCAGTGTGAATGGCTGGCATCCTTATGTGCCAGACCTGTATTTGATTGGCAAACTGGTGGGGGTGTACAACGTCTCTTGAACACTATTACTTGCGATAATCTTCTGTGATCCTCTAAAAAGAAAAACTGGTATTGGTAATGGGTAAATGGAAGCACCACAGCAAGAAAAGCACAGCTGCAACTAACAGCAATATTGTCTAATATCCCAGTGAACCATTGTGAAATAAGCCAAGATGCAGAACCCCAAAATTGAAGCAGATAATGCAATTCAACCAGTATTATTTTCATTAGTTACACCTGTGCTTTTCTTGCAGAGACATATTAAAATGGCTTCTTTGAAAATGGCCTCTTACACTACCTGGCATAATTTGGGCATTTCACCAATCACATGGCTTGTGATTGCTTACTGTTCTCTCATTTTTGGCCATGTTTTCACAGGAGCAACAGCAGACTTTTTCTGTGGAACAAAAAGCTACCACTGTTATTTACTATTTCCTATGTCTGTGATATTAGAATGTAATTAGAACGACATTTAAAACATTTTAGTATTCCAAAACCACAGGTGGCAAAACTATCTGCATCCATATTTTCCATTACATTTTATGTATGATTGTCATAGTCCTATCCAAATAGATACACTATTCTTGCTTGTCTGCCTTCACATAAATATGAACTTGAGTGACATCCCATTCTTAATTTAAAGGGTATAACCTTCTGGACTCAATGGACATGCCAGCATGTCTAAATGATGTCAATGATTTAAGATGACGTAGCAGCAGAACACTGCCTCGCAAAGTCTCCATTTCAGCTTTTGTTGAATGGGTGGACTTCAAACTATATACCAGTTTATACCACTATATACCAGCCACAAACATGTTTGTGGCTTTCACAGTAGAAAAATGTAACTTTTTTCTACTCACACGTGCCATTGTGATAAAAAGAATGTTTTTAAGGTGAAAAAAGTAAAATCAAAAGTAGTCAAAAACAGCTAATTATACCTCAGACCCGAGGGTTAAGCTGTCAATAGCTGCAACATCAGGAGCCATCATGTCATTTTGATAGACAACATGGCTTTGCAGCATCAATTCATCCACCATAGTCAATATGTCCATGAGTGGGGTGTTTGCCACTTTGTACAAGAGGCCATCCCCAAACTGTTCCCACAAAGTTGGGAGCATGAAATTGTCCAAAATGTCTTGGTATGCTGAAGCATTAAGAGTTCCTTTCACTGGAACTAAGGGGCCGAGCCCAACTCCTGAAAAACAACCCCACGCCATAATCCCCCCCACTTAACCCAGACTCATTCAGACTGAGAAGTGTGAGAAGTGTGATTCATCACTCCAGAGAACACGTTTCCACTGCTCTAGAGCCCGTACACCACTGAAACCAATAACTCTGCAGAACTGCAGAGTTATTGGGAGGCTGTGGCTCAGGAGGCAGAGCAGGTCACCTGCAGTTTGGTGACTGGCTGCTCCAGGCTGCATGCCAAAGTATTCTTGGGCAAGATACTGAACCCCAAGTTGCTCTCCGATGCAACCATTGGAGTATGAATGTGTATGAGTCTTAGATAGAATCTTAGCTACAGAAAGAAGTGTTTGTATGAATGGGTGAATGCAAACATCTTGTATAAGCGCTTTGAGTATAAGTCAGTTAACAATTACCAAGGATGGTGACCTCTGTGCACTATGCGCCTCAGCATCCGCTGACCCCTCTATGTGATTTTACATGGCCTACCACTTTGTGGCTGAGTTGCTGTCATTCCCAATTGCTTCCACATTGTTATGGAACTCAGGAATATTAATAGGTGAGTGAATACTTTTGACTGAAATTGTCTTCGGTCTGAAGCCGGTGTTAACGTCATCTGCTGTTCAGCTGCTGTTTCAGCCTGTAACTGCAACACCTTCAAGCTTCCAGGTCAACAGTGGTGGCCAAATTACTGACCATCAGGTCAGGGCCTTAAGCTCACATCTCCTCTTTTAAGGCACAGCCAGCAGGAGGCTCTCTGCCTCTCTAACCCTACTCACAGCGGTTCTCCTTCCTCTCCTCTCACTCCATCTCACATCATTTGTCAATGTGCAACCTGTACGACTCAAGTCTTTCATGAGAAGTAGCTGAAAATAAAATGTGCTGTCCCAGCAACAAGCTGACCTGCCACCATTACAAGCCATCTAGCTTGGTGTTATCTTTCTCAAATCACAGCAAGAGTATTTATCAGACTTGAGACTTTTGTATTGTGTTCTCTGTTGTATTGTGGTACCTCAAATGTAATAACTAATGGCAGGATAACTATGAGTTTTCATTTAATCTGACTGAAACAAACTTGCGAATCAAAGATACTCATATTTTTCTTTTGATAACATTTGACAGATTTTTAAATATAAATGAAAAGCAACAAAAATTTAATTTATTTGAGTAGATTGACTATACGATACCTTATACTTATATTCCACATTTCTTTTTTAAATGCACTTTCTAATGAAAATATTTTTTGGCTGGGCCATACTGAACTACTAATATAATATATTGGCATTTGTATAGTGCTTTTCAAGTCTTACTGATGAATCACAGTGCTTTAGACTAGACCAGACTCTTTATTAACCATACATTCAAACAGTCTCCAGTCTTGAAGCACATTATCTTTTCAATTTAATTGCATTTATATAGCACCAAATCACAATAACAGTTTCTTCAAGGCATTTTATGTTGTAAGCTAAAGATGACCCCTTGTGAGCAAGCATTTGGTGACAGTGGGAAGGAAAATCTCCCAGGGAGGGGCGGTCATCAGCTGCGACTGGATGGGGGTGGGGGTGGGGGTGGCAGGACAAAAGACACGCTGTGGAAGAGAGCCAGAGATAATAACTCATGATTAAATGCAGAGTGGGGTATAAACACAGAGAAAGTAACTATACGCTTGATCAAAAAGGGGCCTGATTTTAAAGTTAAAATCTATCTCAGATCTACAGCTAATTTGGAATCAGCCATTAATCCAACATGCATGTCTGTGCACTGTGGGACAATGCCAGTCTACCCAGAGGTTCAGGTTCAGGCTGGTTCAGGCCGAGGTCCAGCGTCACCAGGCGGGTAAAATTGCCAAAAAAAACTTTGTTTGTGGTGGAAAGTTCAGCAATGCTCAGACCGCAGCTCCTGCGCCTGCTCCACAGAGGAATCCAACCTAGGCACAGGGAGAACATGCAAACACCACACAGAAAAAACACTGCTGGGATTCAAACCAGGGACCCTCTTGCTGGGAAGGCCTCAAGTTTGAAAATAAATACAGGGGGGTTATCTAAGGTCCTTTACTTTTTAAATCATTTTACTTTTTAAAAAATGACTTTTTTGCCCACACACAGTGAAAACAACATGCACTTCATTACTGCTATGAAGACAACAGATTATTTTAGATCACCCATGCTTGTTACCTGCATGATGATATGAAACATGAAAGTGGTGCAAAT
>JASGAU010345034.1:0-14031 GCA_030220045.1 Australoheros facetus | reverse complement strand
AGGCCCCTCTTCTGTGGAACCAGCTCCCAGCTTGGATTCAGGAGACAGACACCCTCTCTATTTTTAAGATTAGGCTTAAAACTTTCCTTTATGATCAAGCCTATAGTTAGTGCTGGATCAGGTGACACTGAACCCTCCCTTAGTTATGCTGCTATAGGCCTAGTCTGCTGGGGGGTTCCCATAATGCACTGTTTCTTTTCATTCTCCTTATTTACTCTGTTTATACTCCGCTCTGCATTTAATCATCAGTTATTATTAATCTCTGGCTCTCTTCCACAGTGTGTCTTTTGTCCTGTCTCTCTCCGCTCAACCCAACCGGTCACAGCAGATGACCCCCCCTCCCTGAGCCTGGTTCTGCAGGAGGTTTCTTCCTGTTAAAAGGGAGTTTTTCCTTCCCACTGTTGCCAAATGCTGCTCATAGGGGGTCATCTGATGTTTGGGTTATTGTAGGGTCTTTACCTTATAATATAAAGCGCCTTGAGGTGACTGTTGCTGTGATTTGGTGCTATATGAATAAAATTGAATTAAATTGAATCAATATCCCAAATATTTAATTGACTTGATGCTATACTGTGATTAAAAAGTGTTCCTTTGATGTTTTGAGCAGTATATGCATACTTACTTACGGAGCATAGCCCATCAATGAACTCTGGGCCCAAGATATGCTGTAGTTCCTCATCTCCTTTGCTATCTGTGGCACTCTTCCTCTTTCATACATCATCCTGACATTCCAGTTTGCTACTCTGATGGTCTTCTTGGGTTGCCTCACTCAGGCTGGTGTAAGTGCAAGCAAGGGGCAGTATATGTATAGTGTAGTTTTAAAATAATGGGTTTGGCATTCAGTTGACAGACTGTTCATCATATAAACACTCATTTCTCCTTAACTGATGCAAGAGCAGACGCCTGCATCAGAGGCCTTGTTTTTTAAGCCAATCAGAGACCGTGAAGCTCTGGAGACCATCTCAAGCCTGTAAAAACTGTATGCATGAGACTTTTGTCACTAGTATGGTTGATGTTGTCATTTGCATAAATATTGGATCTTTTCATTTGCGTTACTACTAGTTGATTTCTGGAATAGACTCTAAAACAGGCTTGTTTTTTGGCAGGTTACCATTTAGCCACTGCAAGAAAACAATGGCACAGCACATTGCCATGTAGGTGTTAAAGAGTAGGGTCTGCTCATTTTGTTGCTACTGTGTCATCTCAGCTTTTCAGGTCAGAGGCTCTTTGTTGGAAGATGATAGAACATATGACTCAAAAGCAGCTATTTCTTTCTTTGGTAAAAAAAAAATAGAGTAGTTTCTCTATCTGTAGTCATTTATTTTTCATGGCATGGCTATGTTCTGGAACCTCTCCACACTTCCATGTGTATATCTGAAAAAACTCGATGGAAGGAAGATGGTAGGAAGAGCAGCCATCCCTGCCCGTGCACATACCGTTAGGTCCGGGGTGTCAGGGTGAAGGTGGGATGCAAAGCAGCTTGTAGAAGTTCAACATCTGCATGCAGGTTGAAGCAGCTTAGATAGTGTGCCCTATGAGCGAGCTGCCAATAGGATGTGCAGAAAGGCATCAGTGGATGTGGAATGACATTGTTGCTCCTGTTGGAACGAATGTTATGCTCAGTTTTATTTTATGTATCCTTATATTTATCATCATATCATCACATATTTTTCTTACATTCATTCATAGTGTAATCAACATAAATTCTTAATGAAACACTCAGTAATGCATAAAACTGAAGGTCTGCTCAAACCTGAACAGAAATGTTTGGATCGTCTGCTCTCAGAGGTTACACCCTGTCCTACCCTGGTTCAAGTTTGGAAGAGGTTAGGCTGAGCTCCCACAGCCAAAGATGATGTCATTCCCTGGATAGTTGGAGAGAGTTATGTGACCTCAAAGGATACAGGAAACTGTGTTAAAAGGAAAGGAGCACTCCAATATTTAATGCCCTAAATTTGTTCCATATCAAGATAACAATGCCTTTACATCTTGAAAATATTAACTTTCCTGGAATGATGATATCTGAAAGAGAAAAGTGCAGTAACTGGAATAGCAGGCTCCCCTCCCACTGAGCTTTAGGGTTGTGTTGCTGCAGCTGGCAGCTTTTCTCAGCTGGCAAATATTGGGGTGGGTCCACCCATCTGAGCCACACACAGGGCCTTTCTCCTGGCACACACATGAAGGTTCTGGCTTGGTCCTCTTTGGCAATTTAAACTGGCATACAAGGCACTCTCCACAGTGGTCGTTTAACTTCTAAGCCCCATCTGGGTCACACTACACATTTTGTACTCCAGTCACAGCATCTGTAATTGTCCTGCACCCAGCCTGCAGAGCAGCTGTCCAGCACTGGAGGGCAGAGGTGCTCGTCGCACTCCCTGCAGCCCTCCACCTCCTCCCTCAGCCGCGAACAAATACGGCGCCGGGACGGCAGCCCGAGGGAGGTGTGCGCCCATACATCTGTGCATATACAGTAAAGACACAAGTAAAGCTGAGCCCTGCTGCTAACCTGCATCACTGCACGAAGTCAAAAATGAAGTCTGAAGTAACCCACTGAGGCCAAACATTGTAACTCTGAAATGGTTGCAAAATGAAGCACATTCATAAGAGAGATCGTGTTCCAGCCAAACAGTAACATGTTGTCCCTCCGCTGAGTTTTAAATGTTTCCTTCTGTCTCCTCTGCTCTGTCCTCTGCTGAATGGTTGGATTAGCTTTTGTTGTTATAACCACTGAACATTGCTGAATTATATTGCCATGCCCACCACCACCCCCACCACCAGCCCCTTGAGATTTCTTCATCAGCTCCAAGTCCTTTTTAACAAAGAGATGGAATTTATAGGGAATGAAACGAACAAACTTCATCTCTCAGGTATCTGTTTCTTTTCTTCACTCACTATTCTGCTGCCTTTCATTGTGTGCCAGCGACACTGAACCGGCCACTGGGATCAGAAACGGTCCAGGAGATAAAAGAGTCCTGCTCAGTGTGCAGGTTTCTGTTCAGTGTTGGGGAGGTTGAGTGAACAGAGAGAATCATTTTAGAAAGAACGTCACTAAACATGTTGTCATTTATCATCAGCATGTGCCTGTTTTTCTTGATTTCCATCATTATTTATTGATCTAAATATTGTGCCAGCTATATCATGTTTGGATTTTAAATATTATTACAGTTTGTGTCTTAATATACTTTATTTCAGCTTCCTAAAACACCTTTTCAAAGTGTTCACTGAGATGTGCTGTGCAGCTTAGCTGAGTTTCTTTGGCCTACTTTGAGGGTGGAGGGCAATAATTTATTCAACCACGTATTAATGTTATTTCCTTATAGCCTGTGAATGATTACATGGATAAACAGACTATGTTTAATATAACATAAGACGCTATAAGACCTCTTTTTATTTCAGTTTTCTTTGAGAAAGCTTTCTGTATTTGTTGTAGTCCTACGAAGCCGCACTGCCACTGAGACTTCACTGTCTTTTTTAGGTAACGTGGCACTTTTCGCTTTGCCATCCAGGGTAGCTCAGAGCGTGCACAGAGGTGGAGGCTCGGCACAAACACTTCCCTGTGTGAACGGCACGGGGGCGTGGCCTGATTCCACGTCACGTCACTCGCGTAGCACGGCAATGGGGTTAGAGATGCGTGAAGTTAACGTAAGTGTGTCATTTAAATCCGTTTTATGCTTCAGAGTAAGAAATAAAAAAAAAAAGTATTTATATGCTCAGTGAAAACGTCAAAATGCAGCATGTTCCCAATAACCTGTACAATTATAACAAAGCACACGGGACCAAACACAGAGCTAATAAACTGCTCATTGTTCTTTTAGTTCCTCATCAAGGAGTCGCTTACATCTCACTGCATCCCTTCATTCTCCTCTGTCACACCAACCCTCTGCATCTCCTCCTTCACTACATCCAGGAATCTTCTCTGTAGTCTTCCTCTTTTCCTCCTGCTCCTTTGTCCAGTATATCCACTATCCCTCATCTGCACATGTCCAAACCATCTCATCCTAGCATCTCTAACTCCAAACTGCTCACCCTGAGCTGCCCCTCTGGTGTGCTCATTTCTAATGTCTCCCAATGAAAATCAGCTCTGCCACCTCCTGCCTTTCTGTCAGTGCCTCCATCTCCAAACAGACATCATAGCAGGTCTCACTGCCGTGTTGTAAACCTTCCCTTTCACTCTTGCTGCTGTCCTTCTGACACAAAGTGTCTCCTCTGACACTCGTCTCCACACACTCTTGTGCACCGTCTGTTGCTTTGGGTGGGAGATCTCGGGTATTTAAACCAAACTCCACCTTTTCTCCTCTCTCGCAGAACCACAAAACTAATAAAGAAAAAAAACTAATAATAATAATAAAGGGTGGCACGGTGGTCCAGTGGTTAGCAATGTTTCTCCACAGTAAGGAGGTACTGGGTTTGAATCCAGGCTGGGCCCTTTCTCTGTGCGTGTTCTGCCCATGCCTACGTGGGTTCTCTTGGCCTTGCTCTCACAGTCCAAAGACATGCATAGGGTTAGTTTAACTAGTGATTCTAAACTGACCCTAGGTGTGAATGCCATCGGCGGCCTGTCCAGGGTGCACCCTGCCTCTCACCCTATGACAGCTGGGACAGACTCCAGAACCTCCGTGACCCTGAATTAAATGAGATAAAGAAAATGGATGGATGCAACTACTGATAATAAAGCATCTAATTAACATCAGCGTAAAATTAATTTTCAGTGTAACATGAACAGAAGTAAGAATTTAAAGAGTGAAGAAAAACATCTATGTTGGACCCTAAACTAAAGTAGGATGTAAAGAAGTGAATTCAGGTAGTTAAACATAAGTCCATCAGTTATAGTTTTCCTGTATGGTTTTACAGACGCTGAAAAGTTGAGCTTTGGGACGATTATAAGTTGTGTGCTTTTATTTTGGAAGCAGGCGTGCAGGAAGCTGTCCGTTAATCTTCCCTTGACGTCGCTCCGCGTTTTATAGGAAGTAAAGAAATGTGTACAGGGAAGAGAAGACTTCACTGAATGAACTGACGGAGAAACCTTCAACAGTCATTTTTCCTGCTTCTGTATCCGACCGCATTTCTCAGGAGTCTCCACCGGAAACGACCGTTTACGCTTTCATAGAGAAATTCAGTGAGTATTTTACAGAAAACCCAAATGAAACTGGAAGCTGCGCTCTCATTTTAGCAGTTTGGTAATGAAATTGTGTCTTTGCGCTTAAGTAAGACTTCAAGATTTGGGTTTTTAGCCTGAAGAAGCAGTGTTTACATATTTTTTTAAATCACATACATTAAAAAAAAAAAAAAGCTTCTAAAGTTTCATGCATCCAATAATTCATCAATTTGAATTAAGTTTAATCTGTGGAGACCTGCAGGTACGTGATTACTGCCTTGGAAAAAACTCAGTGTCTTAAGATTGAGTCATAAAATGTCACTGCACAAAGCACAAGGAAGTTGTGGTTTATTAGCATCTATGAAAAGAAGTAAGAGAATTGTACTTTCAAAACAGCAGTGGGTGTTAGTGACTGACGTATTACTCTTCAGGCACTTTGTTTCTTGTGGTCGGACAGGTTAGATTTAAACCTGCTGACGTGGGACAGTACAGGTGTGTCACAGATACGTAGACATTCAGGTGTGTTCAGATATTCTGCTCCTCCAGCAAAGGTCACATCTTTTTGCTTCAGGATTCAGGCTGGGAGAGGATTTCGAGTGGAGTTCTGACTGACTGTCTTTGATTGTAGGTTTTATCCGTCAGGCTCAAAGAATGGCAGAGAAGGTGCTGGTCACAGGTGGAGGGGGCTACATTGGGAGTCACTGTGTGGTGGAGCTCATTGAATCAGGCTACCAGCCAGTCGTGGTAGATAACTTCAGTAATGCTGTGCGAGGTAGGCTCTGCTACACACACCAACAAAGACATTTATGAAGAAAATTCTCAGTTTGACACTTTCATTTTCTGTGTGTGTGTGTGTGTGTGTGTGTGTGTGTGTGTGTGTGTGTGTGTGTGTGTGTGTGTGTGTGTGTGTGTGTGTGTTGGACTAAGGAGAGGGAGATTCGCCAGAGAGCATACGCAGAATAGAAAAGTTCCTAAACACCAGAATTGAGTTTCAGGACCTGGACCTCCTGGACCGCCCCGGACTGGAGAAACTGTTCAAAAAGGTCAGAAAGTTGTTACAGTTTTTTAGTAATGTCAATAAATATTTAGTTGAAATAATTGTTATTTGCAGCCCAAATTCCGCTTTATTGTTGCACAGATAAAACAATCAGGGCGATCAAATAAATGCAGCAACTTTTAGCTTTTATATCTTTTTTTTTTCCTAAAAATGTTCCTGTTGGCCTCCTTATGAAGCAGTTATTATGTAGTGTTTGCTTGTTTTTAATCTGAAATCTTTGTGTTGCCCGTATCTGTCACACATGCGTGTGTGTGTTGCAGCATTCCTTCAGTGCTGTGATACACTTTGCCGGTCTGAAGGCTGTGGGCGAGTCGGTGGAGCAGCCGTTACGCTACTACAAAGTGAACCTCACCGGCTTCATCAACCTGCTCGAGGTCAGCGGCTCTTTGGTGATCTGATCTCAGACGTCTGTCCTCCGTTAAATCTGCACTTTTACTCTTTGCTCTGAACTCATCATTAATCTCTAAGCCGTGTTTGCTGAGTGCTGATTTGAAAATGAGCTGATAAATTCTAACACTGCATCCCTCTGAAATGTGTGTGGAGCTCACCGTGACTGCCAGAATCTGCCATTTCCTCCTCACCCCTGAGCTGAATGTGTGCGCATTGTGGACTGCTGACTCGCTGGCCGCTGACTGTATGTGTGTGTGTGTGCCATGTTTGTGTGCATCTGCATGTGTCCCAGGTGATGCAGGCTCACAGAGTGCGCAATCTGGTCTTCAGCAGCTCGGCCACAGTATATGGAGACCCCCAACACCTCCCCATAGATGAGCAGCACCCCGTGGGGGGCTGCACTAACCCATACGGCAAGACCAAGTACTTCATCGAGGAGATGATCAAGGACCACTGTAAAGCTGAGAAGGTGCTAATCTGAAGATTGAAGCACATTCACAGGCGCGCACACTTGCACATCACAAAGTGTCTCATTATTCCTTCTATGCGGGCAGGACTGGAATGCAATGCTGCTGCGTTATTTCAACCCAATCGGAGCTCATTCCTCCGGTCAGATAGGAGAGGATCCTCAGGGTATCCCTAACAACCTGCTGCCGTATGTTGCCCAGGTATCTAAAGTCTCTGCCAGACACCATGCTGAGTGCATCAGAGGGATTGTTGTTCACTGTTTCATCTATTTCTTTGAATGAGATGATTCTGATTTGTTTGCATCGCTTAATTTAGGTTGCTGTTGGGAGAAGACCGTGTCTCAGCATATATGGAAATGACTATGACACGATCGATGGCACAGGTAACGAAGACGAGTCTTAAACTTCACTGATTTGTGGTTTGAAGCAGCTTCAATAGAGCGCTCTGGATAACAGCCAGATATTCAGAATCATTCAGGTGGGATTTCTCTCTGTTTCTAGGTGTGAGGGATTATATTCATGTTGTGGATCTGGCAAAGGGACACATAGCTGCTCTGAAGAAGCTGAAGGAGAACTGTGGGTGCAAGGTATAACAGCTTAGAACAAGTTTCCACTGCAACCATTCTCACTGAGATGCTTCAGGTATTTATAATCATGTGTGCCTGCAGGCTTACAACCTCGGGACAGGAAAAGGCTACTCGGTGCTTCAGATGGTGAAAGCCATGGAGAAAGCTTCAGGAAAAGAGGTGAGCCGTCGGTGGGTTTGGAGAGGAGAATCAAGTTTTGTAATGTGTGAAAATACCCTCTGATCCACTTATTTGTCAGTGCGATTGACACAGTGCCTGTTCTGTATAGATCACATATAAGATTGCCCCTCGCAGAGGAGGAGACGTAGCATCCTGCTACGCTGACCCTCGTCTAGCTGAGAAGGAGCTGGGCTGGAAGGCTGAATTTGACCTGGAAAGAATGTGTATGGAAAATCTGATCTCCTTCTCCACAAACGTTTCTACATTCAAGCAGAAGTGTTGTAATACACACACACACACACACAATGATCTCTTGATGTCATTTCTTTGCTCCGTGTAGGTGAGGACCTCTGGCGCTGGCAGACCATGAACCCCACCGGATTTTCCAACGGAGTTTCCTGATGCAACCCGAGCCGGCTGCTGCTTTAAAATCACCAAAGCGAACCATCAGCTTCCTCATTTTTGCAGTGACCTCAAGAGAAGCTGCATTTTTTTATGTTTTACTGAGTCTAATTTTCTATTTGTTCAAATAATGATTCAGGTGATTTTAAGAATTGTCTAAATGTCTGTTTACTCTTTGCTCAGATTTAACATTTTCTCTATAAATGTATGGATATGTGAGCCCCAACAATGAAATAATAAATTAATTTTCTTACTGAAAAGCTGAAACATGCACTTCGCCTTCATTGTTTGTAATGATTGTGAAATTGGCTGCTGTGCTTTTCATGTGTTAGTAAGGTCGAGGCACATTTAAGACCTCTACCTGCGGTGGGTTAGAGGAGCCTCATGAATCCCCGCAGAAATACTCTGAACGATGCTCCGTTTGCAGTGAGGGAGCCTGTTCGGTGCGTTCATACGGGGCATTTAAACGGGGCACTGGGACTTTAAATGGCTCCTTGAACCCTCGGGCACCCAGTTAATAAACACCCACGTCAGCACAGTGCTCCAGTCGGTCTAACCGGGTTTCGGTCTTTAGGGCTGAGCAGGAAGTGCCTGACTGTGGACCCTGGACGAGCAAAGAAACGAGCAGAGGGGGGCAAAAGGCAAACAGAAATTAAACATGGATATGGTGGCGGACTTGGGGGCGAGCAGACTCTATAGGGCGCCGGGTGAATCGAGCCACCAGTGAGTATCGATGGATTTTGTCAGGGGTATCAAGGCGTGGGGCGTAAGCGGGTCCTGCCGACACCTCGCGCCTGGGAAACAGTCGCTCGGTTTGGGCAGCAGTCAAATTCTCCCCGCTGCTCGCTGCTGCGCTCCGGACCTCCGGCGAGAAGCGGGGGTGGTCTTGAGGATGAAAACGGGCGTGTTAGCGCGTCATTACCCCAGACTATTACACAATGCGAACAGATAGATTTCTCCGCTCGCAGCATGCTCAGTTGCCGGAGGTTTGTGTCTGTTTTTCTATTGTGTGCTGGCTGAAGCCTGAAGTGGGCGTCGCTCCAGGACAGACTGGGCTGCTCTGGTGCGCCGCTGCCCGCTTTTCTCTCGCAGGACTGCAGCACTCTCGTGTCGTTTTGTAGGTCGAATGATGTGTGATTTTACGCGGAATAGCTCGGTGGAGATTTTAGACTTGATTTCGTGTGCCATGAAACGCACCGCGGAGTCTCGCGGGCGGGCGTTGCACCGTGGGGTCTCGGGCGCTGCGGAGCCTGTCACACAACCTCGCTTAGATAATAATAATAAACGAATGCGTGCCACCCAGAACCTGCACGAGGACGGATAAATAGGTTACCATGAAATAAGAACTGTTCTGCAAATGAAGCTGCTGTAGATCTTTTCTTTCTTTCTTTCTTTCTTTGCATGTCCGGTTGCAGTATATTATTTTCTCTTCCCACAAGTCTGATGCGTTTATTTCATCGGGGATTTCTGAGCGCTTTAGCCCTCAGAAATGATTAAAGGTTTTGTCACCCGATGCTCTCTGACTGACTTGAGTCGGGTGTAACCCGTTAGAAGATTTTTGCTTGAAGGATCCATCAACAAATCAAAATGCAGAAAAAAGTCAGGTGGGCGGGCCCTCTGCTGAGCTTGCGTAAAGACAGAGATGCAATAATTGACAGCTACAAGCATGGGATTATATGCTGCGCTTGTTATGTTGAGTGTAGCGTGATTACCATCTGAGGCTGTTAGCAGACTATTTGCCCCATGATTTAAAATCCAGGAGCCTGTTTTTCCCTTCTTTTATTTATCTTGTTAATTTGAGATTGTGAAGAAGTTCAGTAATGAATGTCGGCTCGGTCTGCAGGACTTCTGTGATTTCTTATTTTCATGTGAGTGTGTCCTGCATACAAAGCCAGTGAGCGAGCTGTCATGTTGTGTCCTGCAGGCAGCCTCAGAGGTGGTTCAACACGGCTGACATCACAGTGGCTCACCAAAGCAACCTGCTGAAGCAGCTCAACCAGCAGCGCCGCCAGGAGCTTTTCTGTGACTGCAGTGTGTTGGTGGAGGGCCAGCTCTTCAGGGCCCACCGCAATGTTTTATTCGCCAGCAGCGGCTACTTCCGCATGCTGCTGTCCCAGGGGCCCGATGACTCTGTCAATGCCACCTTCGACGTCTTCAGCCCAGAGACCTTCACCGTCATCCTGGATTTCATCTACTCCGGCCAGCTGGACCTCTCCAGTCACAATGTGATTGAAGTCATGTCTGCAGCCAGCTATTTGCAGATGAACAATGTCATCAGCTACTGCAAGAACTTCATTAAGTCCTCCTTGGACATCAGCGTGAAAGACGAGGACAGCGATCGCTGTCTCAGCTTGTCTGAGACCTGCAGCTTTACCAGTGGAGCAGGAGAAGACTCCACAGAGCAGCATCAGGGGCCCTGCTCTGTCAGCCCTCCGCCTGCGCTCTGGACTCGGGACAACTCCAGATCACAGTCTAGCTTCATGGGGAAGGACTCGGACCAGGATCCTTCAGCCTCAGCCCTGAAGACTAATCCAAGCAGCCCTGCTAATGAGCTCAGTGCAGAAGCAGAGGACCTCCAGGACCCTCAGGACCCTTTGTACACCTTGCCTGGATCAGAGCGTCGGCGTGGAAAAGGGAGTACAAAGAGGCGAGCAGCCAACAGCACTCGGTCCAACCAGCATGAAGACTTGGACATTGAGGAGGCGAGGACGCGAAAGGCTGAAAAGGCAGAGGAGCTTTACGCCACTCTACCACCGATTGTGGGTGTTATTGGACACTTTAATAAAGGTGTGTGCAGCTGTAAGTGAGAAAATAAATGATACACTTCATGATGGCTGTAACACCTGGACAGAGAGGACAGAAAAAGTCAAATGTCACATTTCCTCTGTTCCGCTTTGCAGATTCAAATCCTACCATGCGCTTCAAATGCCCCTTTTGTACGCACACGGTGAAGAGGAAGGCAGACTTGAAGCGTCACCTGCGCTGTCACACTGGGGAGAGGCCGTATCCATGCCAGGCCTGCAATAAGCGCTTTACTCGCCTGGAGCATCTCCGCAGCCATTTTGAGACTGTAGGTGTAATCACAAGCAGGTGGTAAATGTATACTTTCTTCTGTAGCTGTGTACGCATACAGCTCCAGGGAAACAAGCTGCTAAACAAATTCACATTAATATTTAATAACTTTTTTTATCTGATCTTTACATTTTTTTCCAATTTCCCAGATCCATCAAGCCAGGAAGCTGGTGTGCAGGAAGTGTAAGTGTCATGTGACAGAGGAGACTGGGCATGTGGTGTGTGAAGGCACGAGACGCTACCGCATGTGCACAGCGTGCATCCAGGAAGTGGGCTGTGATGACATCCCCATGAACAGCCTGGAGGGGCATAACGAGGAGCCGGCCCTGTTACTGGGCGTGGATGGGGAGGAGGAGGGGGACGCAAAGAGGAGCTGGATGGTGACCGATGACGATGACCTGGCCGAAGACTCGGGGGCCGACCTCATCATCCAGCAAGTGGACGACAGCGACGAGGACCTGCAGTGAAACTGGACCAAAGTGTGCGTGTGTTCAGAGATGTACCCAAATTTCAATTGTGTGTGTTTAAGGTGCCCCTGGTGTGCTCAGTTTCATTTTAGGGGTCTGCTACAATATTTTCAGTCATTTTCATTCTTGGAGCCTTGCAGAATATTTGATTTGTTGACATATTTTACAGTTAGAGTTGGCACAAAACGATGTAGCGGGAAATGGTGGCAGACTTTGAGGCAGCTAGCTGCATCTGGGTGTAGCTGCTAAATGGTGACGTAGATAAGTAACGGAAGAACAGCCTGCACTAAAAATGTGTTTTTTGGGGGGTGGATGCAACAAAGAACAGGAGTAAAACCCCCAAAAGCACAACAGGGGTACTTTAAAGCCATGAGAGTTTATGCAAAAATGTGGGATTCACTCATGTAATAAAAAACACACATTTATGATATATTGTGTATTAGTTTAGTCTTTTTTTTATGAGTTTGTTGATCTTTGTGAAAAAATGGGAAGTTTTCTGTTAAGCTTCATGAAGATAGGCCATATCTGAAGCATGCATATTCTGTGTTTGCTTTGCTTTAATCATGATATAATATAATCATCCTTTCAATAAGTTTTTTCTTTCATGTGCATGAAAAAACTCCACAGCTTCGTCCTTTCTCGATGCTTTCTGCTGACCAAAACGGTGACGAACAGAATGATGACCTGAAGGGAGGCTCATGATCGGAGTTTTTAAAAATGTTCTGTTAAGAAATGCAGTATGACACAAACACCTTCATAATTTATTTGTTTTTTACTTTTTGACACATTAAAGATATTTTTATACATTTGTTTCAGAGTCCTTAATCACGAATAAATGAGTGAGTGCTGTCGTTCCCTTCTCCTCATCCAAATGAGGTTCGGTTTTTTATTATTCTAATGAAAATATTGTACTGCATAAAAGTAGGATTCAGTACAATAATATCAAAGTAAATAACATAAAGAACAACAGTTGTGGAAAAATGGTAACAATGATAAGGTGCAATAAACTAAACCTTGTATATAATTTTGTCATTTGTAGGTATTAAAGAGTCTTTGAAAGAAAGCATCAATAGATTCTTCTAGAGTTAACATGACTGAATACAAATTGTCCCATTAATGCCACAATATTACCAATATAATCAATTTTGGATCATTATGACATCTCTGAGAAAAAGCTTGAAATGTGTTCAAAGCAAACATCTATAAATGATTTGCTCATAAATGTATTTTATGTTACAGTTAGGTCCATAAGAATTTGGACTGACACTTTTTATTTTTGTATTTTTGCCACAGTGAATCTTTCATCAAACAACTGAGATGTGACTAAAGTGCACACTTTCAGCTTTAATGCAAGGGGGTTTACAAACATTTGGCATTGGCTATTAAAGAATTACAGCTATTTTCATACACAGTCCCCCATTTTCATGCACTACTTGGATGAGAATCTTTTGCCTACCTGAAGTCATCAAACATTTGGTGGTGACCTGTGGACATCACCATGTCCTCCATTGAGATGCCTTTATTGCAGCCACCTTCAGTTGCTGCTTGTTTGTGGGTCTCTCTGCCTTCAGTTTTGTCATCAGTAACTGAAATGCTGCTCTAGGTTGCTTTCAGTCACGATCCATCTGCTCTGTGAATCTCTGTCTGAGCTGAAGCTGAACAGATTATAGCCCCGAACACTTCACAGTTCATCCTGCTGCTTCTACCAGCAGTCGCATCATCAATAAAAACCAGTGACCTGGTTCCACTGAAAGCCATACATGCCCACGCTGTAACTTTACCTCCACCGTGTTTGACAGACGATGTGGTATGCTTCAGATCACGAGCTGCTTCTCTCCTTCTCCCCATTATTCTGGTACGAGTTCATCTTGGTTTCATCAGTCCAACGGTGCAGGTTCTTTTAGATGTTTCCTACCAAAGTCTAATCTGGATTTCTGTTCTTGAGTGTCACCAGTGGTTTGTCCCTTGTTGTAAACTCTGTATATTCCCATTCATGAAGGTATCTCTTGATTGTAGACTTTCACAGTGATGCTCCGACTGTACTTCCTTGAGTGTTTTGGACTTGGTTAGATGTAAAATTGTTTTTCTTAACTACAGAAATATTTCTGTGAACATCCACTTTAGTTGGTGTTGCTGAGCTGGTCAGTGCACTCATTCTTTTTAAAATGTACCAGACTGTTAATTTGACCATATTGGCTTCTTTCATTGACTCCGTGTTAAATACAGATTCAAATGTAAAATACAAGGTCTTGAATAATCAGGCCCCATCTTATCTCAAAGACCTCATAGTCCCATATCACCCCAACAGAGCACTTTGCTCTCAGACTGCTGGCTT
>JASGAU010345030.1:0-24779 GCA_030220045.1 Australoheros facetus | reverse complement strand
TGCCTAACGGTTCAAACATCTCTGCTCTAAGTGACCACATTAGCAAACAGAACAGGCAAGGAGATAAGAGATGAAACACATTTGTCCACTTCCATGACTGCACATGACTACAATGTTCAAAGCTTTAGGAAAATCCCCTCAGTAATCCTTTTCCTTAAAGCAGACAAGTGCCGACTATTTTAAGGAACTGTAAGGTTATCTGCTGGGACAGAAAAAAAAGTGAAAGATTGTCATTTTTTTCTCTTTTTTCCCCACTCTAGCCCCATATGTGGATACCCACAGGGAGTCATATCAAAGAAAATATATTAATGGTCCATAACTTGTTTGAAGACAACCTATTTCAATGGCTGACCTCTATTAAGGCTGGCCAGCTTGGGAGGGACTAACAAATGCTCAAAAGCATAACAATAATACTTTACAACTAGATGTAAGACTGCAAGTCTTGGTACGATCAGGAGGAGATTACAGTGGAGGATTGCACTTATGAAAAGTGCTGCAGACAACAGACAATTTTTAAAACGACTCTTATCGTTAGAAAGAGGAGCACAACGGTTCTCCAGACAGCTGGCTCTAAATGTGACATTGTGGGATTCAGAAAGTTAGAGATGTTTTGTCTGTTTTGTCTGGGAAATTTGTTACTCTGTAGTGTACACAGAAATTCTGTCATTAGTTTTCTGTTCTTCTCCAGTGCACAAATGTAGTTCATAATGCAAAGAGGCGTATACAAATAAAATAGCCATGGGTGGAGTCTAAGGCTAGGATTGGCTAAAGCTAAAGGTACTAAAAAAATCCTAGTGTACAGAGGTAAAACTTTAAAAGATTAAAAATTGGCAAGGCAAACGCAATAAGGAAACAAACACCTGCACTTAAAAGCATACGTCAACTTTCCAGTAAAAAATCTTACTATAACACAAAAAAATTTATATTTATTTGCATGCAAACTTTTACATGGCAATAAACTGAGCAACCAAAACTGGCACACAGCTACATCGTGAGCCCATGAAGGTTCTTATCTATATCACATATTAAAAGGTCAGCACATTGCCTAACAACCACCTACCAACGGGTTAAAATAACCTTTTTGTAGCGTTTATGAACCTATAAAATCTTAGAAAAGTACTGAAACATTTTAATTTCACGCATGAAATTTCAGCATGTAATTTATGTCCACAAAACTTTCGATAGCCATGATAAATTATGACATTATCACATTGCCAAGCAACCACCTAACAACAAATCACAGACCAAACAGTACTGTAGCATGAGCATATACGAGTAAGGAGTAGAATATACAATTAATAACCAGACACCTGACTGGTATAACCAAATAAGTAATGATTGGGAAAAGCTCCTTTCAGTGGCTCCCTTATTCACAAGGGGTCACCAGAGCACACAGCTCTGCATGTTTGCTTTAGCAAATTTTTACACCAGATGCGCTTCTTGACGCAGCTCCCAAGGGATTTGTGTCTCCTCCCAGGATCGTACCAGTGAGCTTTTGCTTGTTAGGCCAGTGTGTAAACAACTACAATATGGAGCCACCATATTAATGTTTAATAATGAAAATAATTTTTTTGGTTTTACCTACTTGACTGTATGCAAATGCTGTGCTACAACTATTTTTTTTTTTTCTATTTTAGCACGTTTCTATGTACAGAGGGCAAAAGAATTATCCTTATGGGCATACTATTTATCATCAAACAAAAAAAAAAATTGGTCAGAAAATAACTGGCACTGGAGTGAAAGCGCTCAGCTTAAACTGGAAATCAGGTATCCACATTTCCAGTGGTCTCAGTTACAGGGGACCCACTGCAGTGCCCGTGCTTTGCTCACACTCGTACCTCCCTTTCTTCTCTGATCAAAATCCAGACCTTAGCAATCTGTTATTTCTGCATTAGTGACACGAGCCTTGCAGCCTGCAGGTTGATTGATGAAGCAATAGTCAGTGTGAAGTGAAATGAATCAAGGAGACATAACACACCACAGATGACCAATCCTGCTGGACTGCGCTGTCATGCCTCTAAAATAATGCTGCGTGTCATTGATCTGGGAATAACTCTACTAGCTAGTCAAAGATTCTGGTTCCTTCATGCACCTTTTTTCAGAAGTGCCTTTGCTTAGCCTTGTTTCAAAAACAGGGAAGGCTTACTTTGCATGCAGCCATTGAGGCCTTTTGCAACCGTGTAAAAGCAAAAGGCTATTTAAAGTAGATGACCTGTTACAGAAGCTAGAATATCTTTTAAGACTATTCTGATCTTCATTTCAAGCAAGGTAGCTTTTCAAGTTCACAGTGAGTACACTCATTATATCCTTATACTTAACAAATTTCTACATAAAGAAATTATCAAGGAAATATTTTTGAATATATCACTTAACACTCTTATGGACTAGTATGCCATTTATTATAAACAGCAATACTCAACAGCTGACTACAGCCCAGTATTCTTCAGTCAGCTGTATTTTCTCACAGACCTAATTTTAGAATGAACCTGAAAAACAAAATTGCAACTTAACACATACAACGTATGCACCTCAGAAGGAGGCAATGAATGCTTCTTGCATAATTCTACAGCTGTGCATGCTCAGTCCCTAGCAGTGTGACCTCACTGTTGCTCAGCAGGCCCGCTAGACTTAAAAGCTTTTGCCCTAAAACCCTTCCAGAGTTTGACCAGCCAACATTCTACTTTGTTCTGCCGCCTCACGCTTTCCAACCATCTGGACAGGCATCTAAGATCAAGTCCAGGTATCTGAGGTGACAAGAGCTGAAGCCTATGTGAAAAGGCAGTGTTTTCAAGTGCAAGACTGAACTTCTCATTTGTACAAGTTCAGGATAACCATCACTGTCACAAAGCACACAAGTATTCACAATGAACGCTGGTAACATGGACTACACTTTCATATCATGAATGAGTACAGTTCAGTTCCCTCTATATCAATTCAGTATAAGTTTTGTTAGAGCATATGGTTTTTCTCTTTGTGTATATAACCGCATGTGCTTGTTTGCGTGCATTTGCTTACCATGAAGGGAACAGTTTACATTTGCAAAGATGGAGTAGCTTTCGATCCTTTCTGCATTCAGAGTACAAACAACACAAAATCCTGTCAAGACAGTAGATAACAATGTTTTGTGTTTTGAAAAATGGGCCACATGCATTTACATTTTTTTCAATAGTAACTAAAAATGCCCAGAGCTGACACAGAAATAAATTTAAAAAAAAGAGTTGTGTGTTCCACAAAGATCCATAACAGTTCTGGCAACTTCCTCACTTGGTAATTCTATCTTTTTAATGATGGTCGTGAACTTTAGCTGTCAGCGCTCTGCTCACTCTCTTACCTGACAGGTGTGCTGTTGCTTGTATGTGCTGTGAGCATTTTAAAATCCCCACCTCCACCCCAGCATCTACTTGCAGACTGAATCCAGCTTCTTCCTGAGGGTTAAGTTAGTCAGTCAGTGTCATTGATCCCCACCCCTTGCTGAGTTGAGGTCAATGTTTCTTTATGGACAGTGACAAAGTGGGAGCTTAGAAACTACAGTAGATGCATGTCATTTCATATTGTATAAGAACATAAGTAATATACAGTAATATATATCTATCTAGTAAGAAAAAACAACAACCAAGGTTTGAATCTTGTCAGTATTTAAGAGCACAAAATTTAAAGACCAGAATACAGACATGCCTTCTTTATATTATTAGAAGCTGTTACTTCTGTATTTGTCTTATCTGTAGCTTCCCTGCCCACTACAGTGACAATCGAATTTTTCTCTTCCGAATGATGAATTTGGCTTATGTTACACATCCGTATTTGCACAAAGTGTGCAGACAGACAAAGTGTTTCTGTCTGCACATATGTGTGCACTGATGCATTTTGGTCTCAACTGGTGGATGACATTATATAACATTATATAACATTATATAACATCAAGCCCAGAGGGAGAGTTAAATGTGGACACAACCTCACACTCTTGCAAGGGGTAGCGGGAATGCCAGTTTGTTGGAGTGGAGCCACTTTTGGAGCAGTACCCAGCAGCAGAAAAATCACTGAGCAGAGTTAGACAGCAGGGACAACCAGCTAGCCAGTTGTCACTGTCCAGCAGTCTGCTATAATCAGAGCAGGGTAGAGGCAGTTGACTTGGAAAAACAGACACCAGTCATAGGCCCAAACTGTCCCCCTTTAAATTCAGGGCCAATCACCAAACAGCAGTCACCACCCATTGCTTTAGTTGTAGAGTACTCTTATATTATTCCATCTAAAACAGTGGAGACAAAGTTTAGAGGCAATGGGTGTTATGAATTACACTACTGAATGAGACACAATTATAGAAGCATGACACACAATTTTATCCATCCATCCATCCATCCATCCATCCACTTATCCTTTTCAAGCCACATTATCTAAAACAGGCATGAGAAATAAAAAATCCAAAATTTAAAAATTATTTTTTTCATATGCAAAGATAATTGCCAATGTTGCATTCTTCAATACAATTGGTGTTTATAATAGTAGTAATAGCAAGTAATAACTCAATACTGCTCCAACACTAGATTGTATTGTTTTTCCTACTCAAATGCATTAATCTCCCCAGCACATAAGTGTCAACGGTGACTACATCAGATGTCTTTCTAAAACAAAAAAAGTTTATTTTAGTTTGCAATTAACTAGACTGAGAAGCAGCAAATTCTCAAGTACAAGAACCTGAGACCAAGGTCTAAGTAAAGTCTAAAATCCCTTACACAGAGCTTTTAATTACAAAGGAGACAGAAAACAAAAGATGACTGAGACTTAGACTATGACAGATCACTTCTTGGCTTCACAAATTTACAAACTACTATGATCCTCTTCAGATGAGCAATATCTATCAGCATGATGCATTAGCTTTGCTAAGCCAGCCCATAAATTTTCTTTTGGTCACTGTGGTCTGGAAAAGTTTATAAACTAATATGAGTTTCCTGGAGGATGCTGTGCTTCATGGAATTGTTATTTTTAAATTTTTTTATGAAACTTGAATGAAATACACTACTCACTTGGCTGCCATTGGAAATTGTGCAAAATTTGGAGACTATAAAAAACAAAAAAACAAAAAACAAGATGTTCTTCCAAGTTGTCAAAGTAAATTCAATTTAAATGCATAAATGTCCAAATATGGTTTAAGTATCACTGATTGATCTACCATCCTGAAGTCGGGTTCAGCCACCCTGCGTGAAAACTATAATCTTAATATGTTTGCTTGAAATTAATTTCATGCAAGCTCACCAGTGTCAATTAAAGAGTGTCAATTAAAGAGTGGGTTATTGACAAACACCCTTTGTTAGCCTTATTACAAACAGAGTAGGACTTCCATTCGAATAACAAACTATGGATGACAATGTGCAGAGACCAAAAGGTTTTTTTGCCCACTGAAGAAAAACCTTTCCCAAACAATCACCTAGCAAGAAGCTTAACCTACATACAGCATGAATTGGACACGAATGAACATGCAACAGATCCAGACAAATAAGAGCTGCGGGCATTTGGGGGTATTTGTCATAATGTCCCATCCTCTTGAGTTCTTTATCAAACACATGCAGTGGAAACTTTAATCTGCTAAAACAGATTTTTGGCAATATGGTGGTTTTTAAATCTCAACTGCTGTGTCATTTTCACCACGTGAATTGACAAAAACCTGCATTCTGTTTCACAGGCTTAACATGATTAATGTTGGAGTTTGTACATTGTCTTATATAATGCTCTTTTATTAAAGATGATTAGATTAGCGAGTCATTGTTCTTCTTCACTCCTGGCATAACAGATGACTCTGTCTGGTATATTTAAACAGGTGGTAGAAAAAATGATTATCTGAGTAGAACGCTTATTCATTTATATTTGTTCTAAATACTAGCTTTTTATGAGTCATTTATAGTGAAAATTAAAAAATGCAGATTCTGTAGTCTTTTAATAAAGTCATCATGGACAAAGTTTCAAGAAATAATAATAATATTTAAAAAGAATATAACTTGACAAAGACAACGTTAGAGTTACAATGGTTGGTCCTTACATAAATGTGTACATTTATGATATAATGGTAATATATTTATCAACTAAAAAATATGTTTTTGATGAGTAGCACAAATATGACACATATATGCCATATTGCTAAAACCAAACAAACAACACCCCATCCAAAAAACCAAACAAACAAAGAAATAAATAAATAAACAAACAAACAAAAAACAGTGCTGAAAAACCTCTGTACAGGACCTTCTTTGGATTACCTACATAACAAGGTACATATCTTTGTTCCTGCTTATCAGGGTTCCCTGCACACCCATCAGCCAGTTGGCCCCCTCTGGCTCCAAACATTGTCTTCCCACACAGCATGTTAAATAAAACTGACAAGCGGACAAACATCGTAAAGGCCTACCATGTCTCTAAATAGGACCGGGCAGTGTAGATTCCTCAGACAGGATCTGTAACAGGGACCGTTTGGCCAGCTGCAATATGACCTCAGATGAGTGTAGTACCTAAACTCCCCAGACTTACTTACCTATGAGAATAGAATTTCAGAAGCTATCAGACTGTAAGAGGCTGAAGGAAATGAAATTGAATGAGTTTAATCTCACAAAATAGAAAATTACATTTTATCATTACTGGATAGACTTGAGATTAATCATCTCGAATGGCTGAACTGAGGATTTCTAGTATAAATTCAGTGAAAGTAACTCACAGATAGTTATGCATGTTTGTACAGATTTCCATTTTAAATTGTGCATGGACTCCTTTTTTTTGGCTGAATGACTTGGACCACAGAAAGATCACTATTCCTGTTTTGTGTCGGAACAGGATTAATAATATATCATTTTAATGTTTTACACTAATAGAAATCCCCCATTTCAGGGATCGCTACAGTATATCACAATTTATCAAACTACCCTGATTAAAAATGAATGACAGTAAGACTGGGGATCTCTCCTTTCGTCTTGTTTACCGTCTTGACATTCCCATTCCTCAGTTTAAATTGCTGACTTTCCTCTTATTTGCATTATTGTGGTGACAGTTTTTTCTATACTGAATGTACAATATACATTTTTAGATGAGTACTTTATATGACTTATCTTTTCAAGGTTAAATTTTTGAGGGAAGAACAACAGTACAGATACACAGTGATTTGTGTACACCTGCCTACTTTTCACTTTATTTTAATTAAAAGAATAATTGCAAGATATCCTATAAAAAGAGTGTTTTCTGTAGTGTTTTCTATAACAACTTAGCATGAGAAAACAGGAGCGAGTCAGACAGAGGATAAAGCAGGAGCCAGAGCAGATTTCAGCACGATGCTGTCCCTGGCCTTTGGCGGAGGTAATTTAAAAAAAATAAAAAATAAAAACATCACAGCTCAAGCATGTAACTGCAAGCATAAGCTACGCACTATGCCATTGCTATCTGTAATGATAAAATGCAGAACCTCATTGATCTGACAGTTGACCAAACATAACGCTGCATTTCCAGTGACGCTGACATTTCCACTTGTTTGCCTGTCCATTCTCTCCAGTGTTGACAAGACAACTCCTTCCTAATTTCATTCAAGCAGTTTATATTGCAGGCTATTTCTGTTCTTTTTAATTTATTAAATCACACTTCTCTCTAGCCAAACCTGACCGACTATGAGTACCAATACATTTCCCTGTAGACAGACATATGGTAAGAGTGCCTTGCTTCATAATGCTCAATAGAATAGACTTAGGCTTCCTGCTGTATGGGGAGCTGTTAGGAGACAACTATGCGCTGCATGAGCCTGCATTCATGAGGAGAATGATCAGATTAAGGTTGTACAATCAATGCTATTCATCAGGAAGAACAAAAAAACAGGCCGTTAAATTAGTTTAATACAGTCTATCACGGGGCATTTATGAGTGATTATATTAGTTAGCCTCTACACTATATTGCCAAAAGTATTCGCTCATCTGCCTTCAAACACATATGAACTCGAGTGATATCCCATTCTTAACCCATGCGGTTTGATATGATGTTGGCTCACCTTTTGCAGATATAACAGCTTCTGGGAAGGCTTTGCACAAAGTTTAGGAGTGTTTATGGGAAGGAGCCATCCCCAAACTGTTCCCACAAAGTTGGGAGCATGAAATTTTCCAAAATGTGTTGGTATGCTGAAGCATTAAGAATTCCTTTCACAACAACCCCACACCATACCCGCACCCCCACTTTCCACTTTGTTATAATACCACAAACGGCTGACTATGGAATATTTAGTAGTGAGGAAATTTCACAACTGGACTTGTGCACAGGTGGCATCCTATCACAATACCTTGCTGGAATTCATTGACCTCCTGAGAGTGACTCATTCTATAAGTATTTGTAGAAGCAGTCTGCGTGCCTAAGTGCTTGATTTTATATACATGTTCCCTGGAAGTGATTGGAACACCTGAATTCAATAATTTGGATGGTTGAGTGAATACTTTTGGCAATATCAAAACAATAACAAAGTTACCCCAGAAATTCAAATCATACCAAATCCACCAGTATTTACACATCCTAACTCTAAGACACTTCTCGTTTATTTTTCAACACAAGAACTTGTATCCTTGTTCATTTCCTGTTTAATTAAATTTTATGAAATAATTCAAATGATATCAAATCACTCAAGATACATGAAAAGCCAGATATGATAAGGGCCTTTGTGACCTCTATGCAATCTCAGAGGCATATCATGTTGCAAGAATCAAGGAGAGGGTTTGTGTGCATACACTCTGTATTTGTGTGTGGCAGGGGGAGGGAGGGTAGTAGGCAAATATGGGTTATGTATTGTTGCAACATCTTCAAACTTGTCTAACGACATCCAGCCAGCATCTATGAAAGTATCCTTGAGAATTTATTCCTTAGAATAGGGTTTTTACTTCTTTTTTTTGTTTCATTGCCAACTGTTGCTCTATGTCCAGTGTAGCTTTGAAGTCTGTGAAGTCTCCTATCGTTCACCCTCTCTTCTGTCCTCTATCAGTGAATTTGCACACAACTTTGGAGAGCTCTACCCTTTGATCTCCCCATGTGCCATGTGTCAGAGGTCAGATAACTGCACTTTCTCACACACAGTATCTAACACAGTCACCAGAGCTCTGCCCAAACCCCCCTACACACACACACACACACACACACACACACACACACACACACACACACGGTTGCTTCACTTACCACATCTCCCCTCCCTTCATGGCAGGCTCATTGCTTTCAGTAAAGGTCAACTCCACCTTTACCCCACAGAAAGCTCTTCCCCACAGCAACAAAAGCACTAGTACCAAAGAGAGTATAGATTTTGAAATTCCAAGGTTCATTAGTAGGATATTTAATTTTAAAAGTTTGAACTCTTCAAAAATTATCTAACCCATTTGAATTATTAACAGAATATGCAGAACTGTGATAGCTTCTAAAGTTAAGTTTCAGTCACACAGGCCCAGGGACAGGTTGGTAACCATTAGACAACCACTGGTTGCAATGATAAAATGTGTATTCCCTGACCAGTTGGCAAATGGTTTCTGGAGGTTGCTGGCAGTTGCTAGAAGATACTGGCCACTAGCAGATTGCCAAAGCTTCCGTAGTTTGCGTGAAAAAGCCAGCTCGTCACCAAACGCTCACTAACTGCTTTCTGAACGGTCGTATAACTTTTAAAAGTGTGACGCAAACTGGAAACAAAGAATGCTTCCCTTCAAAGTAAAAGTTGTGATTCACAGCTGCACTGAACCCATTTCAAAAGGTGCAACTTTTGCTCTGTGGTGCCAACACAAGTGGCAGCCTTTCCAATACCTATGTCTGTGCAACACATTTTCTTACTTTCTTTAACTTTGATGTTATACTCTCTAGCTACACATTTGGTGTATATATTTCTTTCTATTCCATGGTTATGACAGCTTCAAATCTGGTAGCAATATTCTTGTTTATATAAGAGAACAGCTGCTCACTTAAAACAATGGGACATATCAGCACTGTTTACCCCATACCAGAAAAACTCAAGAGACAAAACCAAGGCAGTGGCGCTGATGCTAAGTTCAAGGCTAGTGTGGAGATAGAAGCCTCCATTCTGTCCGGTGTCAAGGTGTCAGGCGTCAGGTGGGGAATGTAAACTCAATGGTCAGTAAGACTGAAGAGATGACTGCCCTAGTGAGGAATCAGAGGATTTACAAGGAGTGTAGCTTAATGTGCTTCGGGGAAACATGGCTAACTAGCTAATGGTGGTCTATTATGAGAGCAGAAAGGGACCCCAAGCTAAATGGAAAGTGCAAAGATGGGGTTTTTGCATTTTATAACAACAGCAGGTGGTGCAACCCAGGGTATGTGACTATAAACGAGATTATCTGCTGTTGAGATATCAAACTGCTACTGCTGATAAATCTCCGAACACATTCCATGCCGAGGGAATTCTTGCACATTATTAATGGTGTTTACATTCCTCCAAGGATGCTTGCAGGAACTCTGCGAGACTAGACTTAACCCTCTCTGCCTTTCATCAGTTTGTGAATTGCCCTAACAGTAAAACGCACAACAATATATCTTGTATGCTAATGTGAGGAATGCACACAGGGCCACTCCCCTGCCCCCTCTAGGTAAATCAGATCACAACCTGGTTTTTCTACAGCCCATGTACAAGCCACTACCACACCCTCCTTAGGAAATGGTCTCCGGGGGCTCTCTGGACCCGCTTCTACTGACTGGAGTGTGTCAAAAGATTTACAGGATGAGGACATAGAGAAGGTCATGCATTGTACCAGTGACTACCTCAACTTCTGTATGGATGTTGTAGTTCTCAATAAAAGTGTACGTTGCTTTCCAAATAAGTCAAGGACTACCTTAGTAAGAAAAAGGGAGCATTCAGAGATGGAGGGCAGGGAGAGCTGAAGCATGCACAGGTGGAATTCAGGGTTAGGTTGTGAGAAGCAAAGGAATCAAACAGAAGTAAGGTGGAACAGAAGCTGAAGGAGAACAACATGAGGGAGATCTGGGATGGCGTGGAAACCATTACAGAATGCAAGAAGAGCTATGGTGCTGGAGACAGGGATACAATGAGAGTAAACCAGTTCAACCACTTTTTTAAAAACAGGTTTGATAACCCTATCCATACCACCTGGCCTGTTATCACTCCCACACCTCCCCCACCCTCTGGAGATACATAAACAGTTCTCACCACTTTACCTGCCCCATAAAAGCACTTCAAGGACCTCAGAACTCTTCTTTCTTTCACCACGCAGATCAGGTTAGAGGATGACTGAGAAGACTCTGCCCCAACAAAATGGTCCAGACAGAGTGTGTCCAAGAATGCTTAGGGCTGTCTACCTGGGGGAGACTTTTTCATGTCTTCAACATGAGTCTGAGAGTAGGTAAAGTCCCTGTACTGTGGAAAACATCAAATCTTGTCCTAGTCCAGATGAAGTCACGCGCCAATGAGCTGAACAATTTTAGGCCAGTTACACGTGACATCATGAAGACCCTGGAAAGCCTACTGATACATCTTCTAAGAACTGAGGTCCAACATTTGATACACACGCTGCAGTTTGCTTATGAGGAGAAGGTGGCTGTAGAAGATGCCATTCTCTATCTGCTGTATCTCTATCTGCAGGGTGTACGCTCATCTGAATAAGGGGAAGTGGTGCTGTGATCATATTCTTTGATTTCTCCAGTGCTTTCAACACTATTCAACCACTCATACTGAGAGATAAACCAACTGAGATAAGGGTGAACCTCCATTTCCTGGTATCCTGGATAGTGGACTATCTCACTGGGAGACCACAGTTTCTCAGCCTGAGGGAGTGATCATCGGAGACAGTGTCCAGAAGCTAATTGTATCTTCAGATAGCATTGTTTTAAGCTCCTGGTGCACTACTATTGCCAGAAGATGCTGATAATGCAGCTATAAGCCATTTACTGACCACAATTGAACTACAAATAACAGGAAAACCATTACTATTAAATTCAGTTCAATTTAATTTATATAGTGTCAATTCACAACAAGAGTTGCCTCAAGGTGCTTTGTGTTGTGAGAGAAAGACCCTTCAAAATTTAGAGAAAAAAAAACCTCAACAGTCAAATTATTCTATATGAGCAAACACTTGGTAACGGTGGGACAGAAAAGCCCCCTTTTAACAGGAAGATGCCAAGCAGCTCAGGCCTATAGCAGCATAACCGAGGGATAGTTGAGGATCATATAATCTAGTCCCAACTATAAACTTTATCAAAAACAAAAGTTATAAGCCTAATTTTAAAATTAGAGACTGTGTCTGTTTTCCAAATCCAAAATGGTTACTGCCATCCAGAGTAAATATCTGATTTCTGAGATTTATAGGGCCAACCACAATAAACTGTTTTATCCAAATCCAGAGGTAGAAAATTACAGGCAATCCAGGGTTTCCCGTGTTTAAGACATTTCTGCAGTTTAACCAAGTGACTTGGGGATATCTGGCTTCACAAATAGAACTAGACATCATCTATATAGCAACTGTAGTGTATGCACTTTGCTCTAATAATACTCCCAAAGGGAAGCATGAATGACATGAAAAGTACTGGTACTAATGTAGAACACTGTGTGTGGCAACTACTGCAATTTGGTTTTGCATAATAATAAATATTCTTAAATCTTGACAGCATATATAACCAAAATTACACAAGTAATTGCCAGGTATTTTGATTTTTATCTAAGTAGTTATAGACGTTACTTCTTGATTTAGCTTGTTTGTTGTCAGTGAGGGAGAACAGTGTCAGTTTGTTGGGTACTTGTTACTGTCCAACTGACAGAATTAGCAAAAGGGGATTTTACCTTCACACATGTAGTGTACAAATATTATTTTTACATTCATGACAACATCCAGATAAATATTTCTTTTCATATTTTTTTGACACACGGGCATTTGCCATCACAATGGCCGGCTGCTATATGCGGCAGAGCGGCTCTTGATAGAAATACCATCCTTTACAAACAGAAAAACAGGATGGAACTCTCACCTCTGCCACATTAAAATAGAAAAACAAAGGCATCAACCTTACAATGCTGTATACATGGTAGCTGTCTGAGTGATTACGGTAGTGGCAGAGGGATTATCTGGATAAGCTAAACATGGACACAGAGGTTACACAGAGTGCCACAGCTATGGCCTCCCTCTTATTCCCCCTTTTCTGAATTAATAGTGCATAATTAAAATACTTCTTGACATACCTCTTCAATACAACACCTTATCTAAAAGTAGGTTTCGTTACACATCTTTGTAATGATGTGTCGATTATATTCAGGGTCACCTAATGGTGAGGAGAACACAACTGCAGAAGCATCACGGCAATAAAACCCTGATGATTACACCCTGTTATGCTGGGAATAATAATTTCTTTATTCCTGACTATTGCACTTAACAATCACACTTTACTAAATGTCTGTGAATGCAGATAGAGTAATACAATCTACACTGAAAATACGAAATAACAGAGAAGAGAAGAATGAAACCTGCAATCATCTGTGAGGACTAAACAAAACAGTGTAATCCAGCATGCTTGTTCAGTGAGGGTTTTCATTTGCATTCTGAGGAGAATATTAGCAGTTATATTCCCTGTAACTCAGGGAATATAATTTGTGAATTTATATGAATTTTGCTGTGTGCAAAACAAGGAAGAGGGTTAACAGATCATGTGAGAATGAAAAAAGTGTTAAATGTAATTTCATGATCATTAGCCACAGCACAGTATCTTCCCCTAACACCCTCTCTCAGCACTTTTGTGTTGTTTTTTTTAAGAGTGCATGTGACTAACTCACATGGCAAATGCCTTAAAGAGGCTGAAGAGGACAAGCAGACAGCAACACTGATTGGGTTGTAATTGTCAATGATGTCAGACAGATTAAAATCTCTCTCTCTCTTTTTTTTTTTTTTTTTATAGGTAAAGATTAAATGTAAACTTATCACAAGGCTGAGAAAAGGTTTTATTTGATCTTAAATAGATGTAGTTACAGCCTTCGACCTAAATACCAACAGCAATCTATTTTTTGAAGTAACTAAAATAAGTTGCTAAAGACTCGCAAACATTTTGCACTAAGTTACAGATGTATGCACAAGTGCACAAAAACAAAAGAGGAAGTGAATCTTTGTCGTGTTAACATCCAACATGAGCAAGAATGTGTGCTGTCTTTAAATAAAATGCTTCAAGTATCCATGAAGTGATGATTTGCTTTGTTGTAGGAGCGGTAGGTTAGCTGGAGAAGTTGCGCAGAGCTCATCTGAGAGCCTCGTTAGGCAAATTCTGCTGCGGTCATGGATGAACTCACAGGATCAATACAGGATAAGAGCTCTACAAATCCAGACTGACTTTGCATTATATTGTGCCAGTGACTACAAGCAAGAAGGAGACAGACAGAGAATATTTACTTCTCTCTTTTGCTGGTGCAGAAATATTACGGGGTTTACATGTGCAAAAACAGCAGAGAAGGCAGCAAAATTCACACACACACTATTAAATAACAGTGAGAGAAATCCAGGCCTTCTTTGTAATAATCGGTATGTAACATTCAGCCCTACTTTTACTCTAATCCAACACACTTTAATCCACTATATAACCAAATATAAATGAAACATAAGTCTCAATAACTGAGATATCTTTTTTTCTTTTTTTTAATCATCGTAATCACTTTTTAATCAAATGCTCCTTATGGTAATCTTATGCAGATGTTAGCCCTTTCCCCAGACATTAGAAAGCATCCATGACCTCAATCTAGTTGGACAAAGCACACACGCACACACATATGCACACTTAGACACAGAAAAACACTCGAACAAGGCTCTTGAATAATGATAACTGATTTAATTGCTCATATTTTGTCTCCCTTGTGCACAGACAGGCTGTGTGTATGTTGCCAATGAAGAGGCATTTGGTGAAATAATTTCATCTCTTAGTAGAATCTTTTTTTTTTTTCTATTTTAAGTAGGTTGTCCTGTTTTTATGCAACATTTTTTTCCCCTTCCCTACAAACTTCATTTGTGTGTGAGCTACCAGTTGGATTTCCAATATGTCTCATTTGCCGTAAGCCTGTAATAGGCTTGAACACAGCAGTGGTGGAGGCAGCAGTTAGCGCTCATCCAGCTCAGTTAAAATAGTACATTTCTCTCTGCAGACACTACTGAAGACCTGTTTTAGCCGCAATAATTTGCAGCGCACAAACTGTTTTGTAAAAAAAATTCTAATATTCATAGCATATAAGGGTTATCATAACAACAACAAGAAAATGCAATACTAAATTTGAAAAAGCACGTCTTTACTGACGTGCAAAGAGCACAATGACTGTAAAGCAGAGAGGCTGCAAAATGCCACACAGCACACCTGTGTGGCACCACAGTCCATCGGCTTATTCAAAATATCAGCATTAGATTATAATGTCACACCGTTATATTTACAAAGTATTTGATTTCTGGTAGTCAACATGCAAACCAGGCTTACAGGAAAAATGGTTTGGCATAAATATCACTATTGAAAATTTAAAAAGCTGTATTAGGCTGGAATATTCACCATCCATATGGAAAATGTTTGTTAGAAGCAAAAACACTGCAGCTTGTACTGTAAACAATGCACGTGCAAAATACGCAGTCGTCCCTGTGTGTAGCGCGAGTATTTTCCACCCAAGATTACAGTGCATTTCACTTATGTCACACTTGCACATTTGGCTCTGAGAGTCTTTTTAGCCTCTAATCACTGAGCTGTCTTGATTGTATACCATCTCCAAATTTAATGGAATGCTAATAAGCCATTCAATACAACTGTTTGCTGCAGTTTACTTAGTTTACCTAGTTATACTGCCCATTGTCACCACAGCTCTGACCTATGCGATCTGTCTTAATGGTAGCTGCTGAGTGGAGCCTACCTTTGGCTCTTTTTTCTGCAGGAAGTTGCACGAACTGTTACAGAAATTGGGCCATAATGTGCTTAAAAGAAGCTTTGAACATGTTATTAGCAGTGTAAGAGCTACGAGTGAACGAAGTGAAAAAACAAAAACAAAAAAAAGCCATGAAAAATGGTGTTCAACAGCATACTGAGAACTGGCATTTTTGTGTGTTTCTTTCCTGTCTGCTGTCTGTTTCCTCTGTGGTAAGAGATGTGGTCCCCTAGCCTCAGGTTACACTGCGCTTCAGGATAGACATCTAATTAAAGTGACATGTGCTGGGATTTAAAAATGGTAGATCTAAGATGAGCTGAGCGGGATTTCGCTACACACTTATCCATTTTAATGCCAGAACAATAATAGGTCTAATAATAATAGTTCTAAGAATAGAGCGTCCCTCACAAAGACGTATGCAATAACGTTATTATAAGTAATATTGTCATAAACAATGTCACAGTCTTTACTCCTTACTTCCAGATATTTTTTATTGATTTAAAGGAAGCTGTTAAGTAGAAGTTTCCTGTATTTTTTTACTTAAAATGTAGTGTACAGTCCCATTAGAAATTTCCAGTTATAGTTATTTCTTTGCATGAGTATTGACGTAGGTGTCCAAACAACTGATACATACAAATATATATCAATGATCCTTCTTTGGGTTATAAACTACACTGCTCGCACAAGCTGGCCAGCAGGTCAGCTAACTCAGGACCCACAACAGGAATAGCATCACTGTGCAAAATAAACAGGTAAGACGGCAAACAAAGAATATGAAAAGGTCTAGTGTATAATCCTATGTCTATTCTATACCATTAGCCAGGACAAATCTAAAGCTGATTGAAGTATACTCAAATATTTTGGTATATGATTATAGTCTTCCTGTGTGCTCCTGTTAACTTGCTCATAAGTATACCGGTGCTTTCTTTGGGAATATCACCATACTTCAGCTATGATTATGTTAAAGTATTTGCACTTCTTAACTAATCAAACAATAGAAGATTGCACCGCTTACCGCCAACAATATTTAGTTTGCATTTTTGATATTTAGACAAAGCATCTTTTCCTCTGTTTTTATATTCAAGACTTCAAATGATAGAATTTCCTTTGGGGCACAGATAAAGTTATTCATTCACATAATTCATGCATGAGAAATCAAGCATGACTCAGAGCCTAAGGCATACATAAAATATAAAAAAAGAGGCCGTGCAGTGTGGGAGATCAATACCAAGTGGCAACACTGTATAATCATTTCATTATTCTTTCATTTGATTAAACAACTAAACTCACACAGCAGCAGTAAACTGAGAAGAATTTGTAGTTTTTACATATTATTCCTGAGGTTTTTGCCACAAACAGTTTTCTTAGGGTAAAGAATCTTGTCAAAAGAGCTCACTGATGTCAGTGTTGGATGGGAGAGCATCAACTTGGATCAAACCATTGGGTACTGCTGCTGAAGACTTGGCATACTTAGATTTATAGGAATTAAATATCCCTAATGCATAAACTTGGTGTATGCTTTGCCATTATTACTTGCAAATACCTTCATATGGTGCAGTGCACAGATCTTAAAGTAGTCATGCTATTCTTGTTGTGTCACCGAGATAATCACCCAGAGCCTTATCATGCGTCTCAGTGTCTACAAGATCTGACTGTCATCTTCCTCCCATCTCTTCACAGCACTGAAGAAAAGACAACTCATTTTAAGTTAGGCAAAGTGAAAGACAGAAGAATAACCAATAATGGGATGGCAATTCTCATGAAACTGCTGATAAAATCCTGCAGAAGTAATTAGCTGATGGAAATCAAATGAGTCTTGTGTGAGGCAGGCAGGGATCATAGGCGCACATGCTGTGGATGCCAACAAACAGCAATGCTATTCGACAGATGGATCAGAGCACTCCTGACCTAAACTGGGCTAAAAGCTCAAGATCACATGACTAATGGATTAGTGTTGGCCCAGCTGAAGGGGGGGTGTTAGCATGCATGTCACCGCATGCTTCCTGATCACTTCCCTTTGAATGTGTTTCCCTTTCTCTTTCACGCTGAATGTCTGTTATTACCACATTACTAAATGGATACGGTCATTTGCACATTCAACAACTCACAACTGGGCCACAAGCAAAGAAAGTTCCTGCCCTCCCTACATTTAAATCCTCCTTCTGTGCATTATTCTCGCCCTCTGTTCAGAGTGACAAGAAACTCCATGCTTATCACAGTCATTGGTGCATAAGTGACATCTCTGACACCTCAGCTCTGACTCACCGCTTAGTAGACTCAAAACCACTGCCCTTTTTTTATTCTCATTTCCAGCTACTCATGAGGTCAGTGATGAGAATACGTCTTCTGCGATGTCCTTCTTAACTAACCTCTCAACTTATGTTAGTCATGTTTTCCCTATACTTGTCTGAAAGTGGGGAGGGAAAAAGTGAGAGGCAAAGACAAGCTTAAGGACATGCCATGCTTTGAGCACATGGCACAGTTGGCTTGTAGGACAAAACATTGAGTTCTCCTGTCTCCCCCGCTGCCATTCCTCTTGCATCTGGGGTTCCTGTCAGGGACAGCGTGTTCCAGCCAACTCAATACCCAGCCAACATGCCATGTTCCCATGTCAACTGGAAATAAATGCCTTCCTTTTCACAGAAACCTGGGAAAAACTTCCATTCCTGTGTACCATGCACGGGAATGATGGAGGGAACATGCAGCATAGCATGTTTCTTGCCAACAGGGTTAAATGCTAAAAAAGCACTGGCCATTATTTCCTGCAGATTGACTGAAGTTTTCCACTGACTAAAACAGAAGAAATGCAAAAATAGACTACACTAAGAGGTGGAAGCGTTTGTCTATGAAATATCAAAACATCCACAAATACTAAACACAAAACATTCCTGTCTCAGCTTCCCTGCTTTTGCGGTAACGTCTTAAAATTGGTCTGTCCCAAAGACAGAGGAACTAAAACAAAATGCTCGAGCAACAAATGAAATAATTATCGAAGCAGCTGCTTTTTAATTGCCTGATTTCAGCAGTACCCACCACAAACCAATTTCTAAATTGGAACTGGGCACAAGCTACTAACTCCTGCTGCTGTACTGAGATGGAAGAAGTCAAAGAGAAGTCATAGAGTCTTCCAGGAGACATTATCACAGCGGGATGGAGGCGTTATCACAAGGCTCAATTACTCCGAGCTACAAGGGGCAAATTCAATGCCACCCCAGTTGTGCAAGTCTAGAAAAAATGTTACAGGTTTATCGAAGGCAAAAAAAAAAGTGAGGTCATATCAGAGCAGCAAAGGGACGAAAGATAAAGGGGATGGTATGATCTTTGCAGCTAAGCTCATCTGAAAATTCTTGCAAATGCCATGCAGACGACAAAGAAACAGTGACATTTTAATGTTGCTTGTAAGAAGCGCTAACAGCAGTCTAAGTACAGAAGTCATGCCTTTGACAGCTTTGTTTTGACCTTTAAGCACCATCCTCTCGTGCTTTTGGCAGATTAAATATAATCAGGAACATGTAAACAGTTTCAAAACGCTCTGTTTTACAGTAACAAAAATGACAGCTGAAAAGAATTATGGAGGCGTGCTCAAAATGGCCTTGCACCTTTTAAATTCGTAATGAAATCTTTATGTGAATATGATAGATGGTGCAAACCTGGCACAGAGCACTTACTGTATGTTATGGACCATAAAAGCATTAATTCTCCAGAACAAACCACATATTAGAAATCTTCCCCATACAGAAATCAATAAGAGTTGATCTTATGCAGGCTATATTACAAGGTTTTTTTTAGTATAACTGTGTGACAGTCCTTCCACATTTTTATAATTATGTTTTTCATTCAGATTAAAGGTTTAGAAAAAGTTTTTTTTTTGTTTTTTTTTTACAGTCAATTAAAAGTGAACTGGTACTAGTAACCGCAAAAGTATCAAAAATTTAAAAAAAAAAGAAGGTTTTTTTTAGTTTTTTTTTAAGTTAACAGTTACCTATCCAAAAAAAAGGTTCAGGTATTTGTTGACATAGTGCTATAAACATTGTTGCATCATAGCTGGTACACAAACTATGTATTAATTTGTATTAGTTTGATGACTCTATTCGTAATCAAATTATCAACATTAGTACATAATTTATCAGTGAGCTGATAAGTGAAAACATAGCAGCTCAAAACAGCAGGCTGTGAGGTCGGGACCAAGAAAGTCATTGAGCAAAGCCTCAGTCAGGCTTTTGACATCTACCCGTCATGCCAATGACTCGGGCTCTGCAACATCACTGCAGGATCCAAGACCGAAAGAGCAAAAACCAAACTTGTGCATGTACTGTATCTTCAGTCTTATTTCAGCTCTCAGACTGGGTTACAGTATGAGTGAAAAAAGTCTTGAGCCACCCCCCATTTTTTTTTATTTTGCTTCCAAGGAGCCAGATTTTCTTGTTTAAAGTGCTCTTGAGCAACGGTTCTCCGGGCTTTCTGAAGGTCTTTCAAACTTTCTTCGGACATTGTCTGCTTTTACGCTCATTTTCAGTCCAGTCCTTGTACTTGAGCATTGTCAGAGTTGTTATTTTGCTGAATCATTCAAGCATAAAAAAGGCACTTAACTCAAGGGATGAACCAGTGTTGTGTCTACACATAACAGACAACTTAGCAAAGAACCATACAACACTAGCAGCCTGTCACAAAAACACACCATTTATTCAGTTTCTTTAGTTGAATCTATGAAAAATGCCAAAGATAACACAGTTTGACAGGCATCAAATAGTATTTTTTGCACCAACAAGGGGATTCCCAAAGAGTTGCTAGCCAAAAACTTGGTATATATCTGTACTGTGTGCAGGGCATCTGGACAAGTGGAGGACAAAAGAAGAAGTGGCAGGCCTGAAACAGCTAACTACAGTAGATGTACACTTTCTGAAAGTCATTTTCTTGTGAAATAAGAAAAGGAAACAGCAAGAGCCTGACACAGGACCAGCAAGATGTTTGTAGCCCTTCAGTTGATCCATCTGCTGTTCACTGAAGGCTCATCACAAACAGTCTCAGTGGAAGGCTGGCTGTGAAGAAGCCATTCTTAAGGAAGGGAAACAGGGAGAAAAGGCTGAGGTATGCCAAATTACACATGAACTGGACTGAAATTCAGTGGCAACAGATCTTAAGGAGTGACGAATCTAAATCTAAAATTTTTGGTTCAAATCGTCAACAGTATGTACAGAGGAGGTCAAGACAGAGGTGAGTATCTACAGTCATCTGTAAAACAGTTTGGAGGCTCTGTCATGGTTTGGGGCTGCATTTCAGCTTGTGGTGTTGGGTAGCTCAACAAAATTGATGGAATTACGAACACAGAATTTCGATCCACCATGCCATACATCTGGAAAGCATCTGATTGGCAGTGGCTTTATTTGTCAGCATGTCAGTGATCCCAAACACACTGCCAATGCAGTAAAAGCACATCTGAATAGAAAAATATACACCATGGAGCACTATCAGTAATGAACTTGCGTCCCCAGAGCCGGGACCTCAACATCATCAGAGAAGAGAAGAAAGGGCAGCCACCATCCAAAGAAAAGCTTTGGAATGGAAACCTGGAGAACTATTCTTTAAGACTACTTGTTCAAAATGTCATCAACTTAGTTTCATTACAGGTTCACATCCACAGAAAAGTCTGCAGCTGGATACAGAGAATTAAACCTAACAGGCAGTGATGATGAAGCCACTCTCACAAACAATCACCAATCAGGAGACTCTCACCTTTCAGTTGAGTCGCTTCACCAACAGAGAGAATTTGGGCCTGAACGGTTCAGTTCAGGAATATTCAGCTACAGTTTGGACCTTCTCTCAATTCTTTATTATTTTGCTTATGCCATTTAGTTATAATCCTGTTCGTTCTGTGATTGCAGTCTTCACTAGTGCTCAAGTCCCAACATTCAGCAACATTGCTGAATGTTGTTGTTCAATGCAGCGTAGATAATTCACAGTATTGTTGTTTCACTAGTGTTCATTAGTTGTCTATTGCCACAAAGTGGAGATTTAGTTTTCTCCTTCATACCGTAGTAAAGTGAGCGCATTGAAATTACCTTTAATTAAGGGACCGTCCCACATTTCTCGCGCATGCGTCACGTGTATGCCTCAATAGTAAGCTCGTGTACACTTTCCTAAGCAAGGACGCTGTTCTTTATTGATAATCCCTTACATTTATAACATACTCTCCAAATTATTATTCTTTTTACGCTTTGCACTTGTGCACTTTACATCACATAATTCGTCCTGTTTGTTTATCTATGCAAGACACGCCGTATTTTTATTTCTTTAACAGAAACCACACACCCACGGAGATATGTATACCTTCAAGGAGCCCTATCCTAGTTCAAATAAATGAGAGATCAACAGTTGCATGTTTTCTGAACTGGATTTACTGCCATCACAGTCCTCCTGTTCTTACCGGACAACCTGTGGAAAGTGCAGATTTACAGAAACGGCACCTTATATTTCTTTCACTCATCACAGAGATGTCACACCGGTATCCCTTAAACTGATACCTCTTCAATACTATGAACTGTCATTCCATGTATTTTTGCACATGCTTCGGGAAATTGTTGCACCTATTTCCAGTTTTCCTAACAAAATCTAAAGTAATGAGGGGCGGCTTGAGACTTTTGCACAATACTGTATGTGAGGCTGCAAGGGAAACTAACCGTGACCGGTGCGTCAAAGCCTGCCGTTACAGCAGCGAAAATGAAATGGTCGCTTGCCATATATAGATCTTTACATCTTTAACAATATACAAGCATCAAAAAAGAAAGGAAGAAGAAGAAGAAGAGCGAGCGATAATGTGCTAAGTAGTAGGACAAGGTGACAGCAAACTCAGTGGCTCAACAGAAACGCTGTCAGTCCGAATTTAGAAATATTACTGGGAATGTTCACGTGCGCAGGGAGACCTGCCTGTTGATCCATCCGCGTTAATAAAGCCACAGAAATGTTTAAAAAGGAGGGGAAAGTAGCCTACCCTAACACAGTTCTTATTGCCAGCATCCAAATTGGTTTACAACGTCTGCAGACGGAGGAGCGCTGCCGCACTCGCAGTTTGTTTACAAAGCGCTGTCACAGTATTCTTTCGCAACGGGCACCTTCAGTGGGACAAGGCGAGGACATTCACCTCTTCAGAGGAAAAAATTAAAAAGAAGCACCTTAAAGCGAATTAAACTGTCACACTCACCTCTGCGGATCGACTGAAGTTGCTGTCCTTTTTCATAAAATGTGGGGTGAGGCTGCAGAGACGTGTGCAACCTACAACATGGACCTCTCCGTCAGTCAGTTCCCAACAGTTCGCTTCACGGTTCACTGCGCGCGCTCTCTCTCTCTCTCTCTCTCTCTCTCTCTCTCTCTCTCCAGCGCTCTCTCTCTATCTATCTCGCTCACTGACAAACCACCCACTTCCGGCGGTTCTTGCACGTCTGTCAGGAGTAACAGTTTATACTGATTTCTGTCCTGATGACTGATTTCGGAAGATTCTGAAAGCTTGTTGTCATTTATTAACATCATAAAAAACAATAACAACAACAACAAACAGTTATACTGCATTGTATATTTTGAAACTTAAAATTTTCTGTATATATTTTACCTAGTCTGATTTTATACCAAAGATCATCATTACGGTGTTAAATTGCAACTTAGCAAACAATATTCTGGGCCACTGTGCACACTGGATTCATAGAAAGCCTATTTAAGATGCAAAAAAATACCAAAGGAAATAACAATAATAATCAGAGCTCTTCTCTGCTGCACAGAACATGTGCAGATCAGTTGGTTAGATTTTGCCTGATCTTCCACACAATAAATCGTTCGTCCACAAATTGAAGAATGGCGACGCCTGCTGGTAAGAATTGAGCATGATGTCCTAAAAACAACAGCAAAGCGAAAAGAGCTTTTTAAAATCCCGTTTCCATCATTTGCAGCTGTCTGTACCTTTAGTCTAAGGGCCCAAAGGGATATTTAAATCCTGTTTTTTTCTGAAATTGAACTGCTGCATGCTTAACTCAGTGTCTCATTATTAGTAGTCTATCAGTGTGTGGGCTGAGCGGCTGAGACAAACAGGAGGTGGTAGAGACCAAAGATAAACCTGCCACAAATAATTAGAGGACAGTGTGGCCTGGGGGAGCCGTCTAACAGAGAGCCACACGTTATTGTGTGACAGTAAATTTAACAAAAGGGTGACATCAAGCGAACACTTGCTCATTACTGATGAACAAGCACTGTGCCTTACCGACTTTATTTGTCTCATAGATGCACAAAGTAGGACCAAAATAACTTTTCGTTGGTTATTACATGGGAAATCCTGATTACCAGTGTTTGCTTAAGACAAACTTAAGACATGTAACACAGACCTTTTAGCTTTCAATATGAAAATGTGAAAATAACCTGTAAACACTTAATATTCATGTTATCCAGTTGTTTCTGTTGTTAATTATATTGGCTTTAATGAGCAATGTGTCATATGACTACAATAAGTTTGAAATTTTAAAAAATGTAATTATAATAATGATAATAATAATGCATTAGTCTTATATAGCGCTTTTCTAGACACCCAAAGACGCTTTACAATTTTTTACAACAATAAGTAATCTATCACATATACGTTGATGAATGTTTTCCTTCTTAAAAATTATTACAGAAAAATCGAGTACATTATTTGTAGAGATGTACTTTGTTACAGTATTTCTCACCTATGACTTAATTTTAAAAAGTCCAGAGTTTGATTTTCAATTGTCATTGCTGAGTATAATGTGAAAAATCCCCTGTCATGCAATAGAAATTAATGGCTTCATTTTCTCACCTGCTTGTCAGACGTCATCATTTTTAGTATTGTCTTTCTCTCTCTCCCTCTCTCTCTCTCTCTCTCACACACACACACACACAC
>JASGAU010345028.1:0-13695 GCA_030220045.1 Australoheros facetus | reverse complement strand
TTCACAATGTGACCAGAACTTAATGACTGTGTTTGCTTTATTTTAGAGAGACACACCACCACACCTCCACCTACATCCACACCTCCACCTACATCCACAGCTCCACCTACATCCACAGCTCTTGTTCTCTCTGTGATCTCCTCTGTTGGATCAGTCTGTGTTGTGGTTCTACTGGTGTTACTGGTTCTGCTGGTGAGACGTTGTGTTCACAGGAAAACTGAAGGTGAGGAGATTTCTGTTTTTTCCTCTTTCCATTTTAATTTTTTAGACTAATTAGTCTATAAAGTTGCATATTTTTATTTTACTTTTGAAACATCTTCTGTTCTTCTTTCCCATAAACAAAAAGCCCACAAATACTCTTAAAATAAATTTTATTGCTGTTCACTTTTTCATTTATCAGAAGTTGAAGAAGATGACATCACAGATGACATCATATACAGTGACATCAATATCTCAAATCATCAACAACAGCCAATGAGGCAACGCAGAGGTAGTGTTTTATGTCCTGTGTGATGGTTTACGTTAATTTCAAATAACATTCAAAATAAGGGGAAAACTTGGTGTTTCACAACAAAAACACAAACACTGACACAGAAAGTTACCCAAAGGCTGGTTTAAGATCAGTTTTTAGCTGCTTTTTAAATGGTTCTCTGGACTCAGTGGTCTCTGCCTCCTTTAGTTTCAGCCTGACCTCGCATGACCTCAGGGACCTGCTGGGGAATTTCTTATGCTGGTGCTCGTCTATGGTGAGCTCTAAAATCAAAACCAGAATCTTGAAGTGAACTCTGAATTAACGTGGAGCTCGTGTGTAACTCTATGACACACCAGTACCTCGAGGACTTAGTGAGAGGTCTCGCAGCAGCGTTCTGAACGACCCGCAGACGTTCAGGGGAGATTTTGTTTTGGCACGTGAAAAGGAAAAAAAAAAAAAAATCTAGTTTCTCATTAAAACTCACTTTATAAGTTCTTGAGCTTCAATCAGTGTTTCCTCAGAAAACATTCAACAACAACTGCTGTGAGTCGGTGTAGGTCAAAGGTCAGAGTGTTCATGACTATTTCTCCTATGCTCAACTTCTCAGAAAGCAGCAGCTGTGAAACAGGGAATAAATATTTCTTACTGCTGCAGCTCCAAACAATAAAACTATGTCAACCACATTTAAAATAATAATATTAATTATAATAAAAACAGGATGCTGTCTGAAAGGCAAATATATAAATAAAAATAAAATAAAAAAGGTAAATAAAACAGAATGCCACATTGTGAATTAAAATAGAGAAAGAAAGCTTTGGCCTCAGCAAACACTGAAAACTAGGTTCAGTCTCGTCAATAATCCAAACATTTAGTATTTTTAATTTGCATGATTCTGCTCCCATAGAGAAAGTGGAAAATATTTATCTCCATGGCTACAGAGCTTGTTGTATAGAAGATAACTGATGTTTAAAAATAAACATGTTAATCACACATTGTGTGATTAAAATTGTGACTAAAATTGTTCAGTGGGTTTTCTTTTGAACATCTTTTGTAGCATTAAAGAGTCTCCACCTCCATCCAACCTTATTCTGAGTCTAATGCATTTACAGGAAAGAGACAAACACAGGAATCTATTTTAATTTTAATTTTAATAGAAGACAGATAGGGTCAGCCTGAGTGACCTGGGATGGAGTTAAATCCACAGCTCATGTTTTAATCCAACCTGATGACATGTAATTAAAAGGTGTTCTTAAAAAATCAAATAATGTTAGGAAGAAAGGAAACCTGTGAATGGACACACCGGGTCCTTCAGTATATTTAAATTGGTGGACTCGTACCTCCAACAAAAAGCTGCTCCTGGATTATTTTTTTTTCACTGTATTTGTCACATCAGCAGCAGCTCATCCTGCAGCAGCCGCTCTCCTCAGGATGCTTTGTAGGAACTGAGACAAACTTCAAACTGTTTTCTGGGTCAAAAACAGGACGAGACAAAGAGGCGCAAAGCAGAGAAACACCCTTTATGTGTTTGTGTTGTGTCAAACCACAGGATGTCTGGGGTCAGTACTTTATGTAACAGCAGAGGCCTGTTACTGAGGAAGCAACTGATCACAAAGCAGTCAGGTTGTTGTAGGGCCCACAGTCTTGTTTTGATGGTTATGGATCCCAACGTGCAAAAACTAACTGAACCTTTCTGCTGCACAAATGGCTGAATTTTAATCCTTTAATTTCACATTAACATGCATCTTAAATAATTCACTGTATTTATATTAGATTGGATGTGTTTCAGTGATGCATCTAAAACTTAGGCTGTCCATAAATGTTCACACGGCTGTTCTTTGCATGCTGGACTGCATGTTTTTCAGCCTGTGGTTAGTCTGCTAACAGACGCTAACGGCTCTGTGGTCGTCCGGTTTCCTGTTGCTGATGAAAACACTTCAGCTGCTCAGGTTTTACTCCCAGGCCGTTCACATAGTTTCTGTGTGTGGACATGATAGATGTTAAAAATATTAAGCATGCAGTTTTACGTTATTGATGTTCAAATTTTGGATTTCAATTTTTATGAACTTAATTATTTTGCAAGTTCTGTGACACCCTGACACCTTGACCACTTCATACATTCGTGCTATCAGCATCTTTGAATGCTGTAGGGTCACTCAGGTCTGTTTCAGTATCAGCTCTGTTTTTATTTACACAAGAGTGTAAGTGTAAATAAAACTGTCAATATTTAAAATGCACTCCAGTACTTCAGTACTTGTATTCAGACTTATTTCACTTGTACCTTTGAGAAGATGCCTGCAGCATCTACACAGGTTAAGTCCTCAGTCCCTGAAGCAGCTGCTTCAGTGCTGATGTAACAAATTCAGTTTTCCATCATGTTCACTTTGAATATTGCACAAACACGAAGGAGCAGAAATCATTTTACTTCACATTTAAAAATGTTGGCAGCAGCAGCAGCATGTGTATAACTGCAGTGATGTCCTCTGTGTGTGTTTTGTTGTGCAGAGTGTGATCCAGCTGCAGTCTACTCAGCAGTGAGAACTGAAGACGTCAGTTATGGACAAATCATCATCAAAGAGAAGCCAAGAAAATCAAAGCTGAGAGGTACGGTATCAGAAACGATGTTGGAAAACATGCAGAAACGTTTCTTTCATCAGATTTACAAAGTGGTGTGTACAGTATGTGTGCTTCTGCTTTATATAACTTGTGGTTATTGCTCACATGCACCAGCATGATTTCCACCCCAGAAGTGAAAGTTCCGGCAACACTTGAAATATGCATCAGTGTTATTGTTAGCTTGGGCTGGTTAGTGCCATCGTCTCAAACTGTTTTCATCTTCTTCCTGTTACTTGGACGAAGGTGAAGTTTCAACTCTGTTAACACTTCTGCCTTTGATCACATGTTGATTATTTTATTATTTGCATTTAAATCACTATTTGCACCACAGGCTATGAGACATAGAAATAACAATAAGAGCAAAGAAGAATTGGTATCCTGTGATTTTAGCATGTTTTCATGGAAAGGTCAGTGAGGTCAGGTGTCTAGTTCAAATATAGGAGGCTGTTCATGTATCAGTTCTGTTTTCAGCTTTCACAGAAAACTGTTAAAAATGTTTTTGACTGAAATATCAAGAAAAAATTCTTGTTAGTTTTTTTTAGAAACTCAAATACTATATAAATGTGTGTTTTTGCTGCTTAACATTTTTGTCTGTTTGCTGCTGTAGCATAACTGATTTATTTCCCCTGTTTGTGCAAAACTATAAAACAGGATTAAAAACAGTCTCAATGATTTTTGTGTCTAATGCGAAGTACCTAAATGATTGCACCACTGCAGTGATGCCCTCTGTGTGTGCTTCACTGTGCAGAGAGGGATCCAGCTGCAGTCTATGCATCAGTGAGAACCGAAGACGTCAGTTATGGACCAATCAGCATCAGAGACAAGAGAAAAGCATCAAAGCTGAGAGGTACGACTGCTCTTCTGTCTCCATCATGGTTCAGAACCACAGCAGGAATCCAGCAGGTGCTGAGAGCAAAGACAGCAGACCTGATGGAGGTTGTTTCTAGTTTGTAGGGTTGGTGCTAGTTATTAATACAGAGATGCTGTATCTGTGGTATATTCTGTCAGTGGTTTGCTCACATGTTGCTGCATATGTGGAATTCTTTGAGTGTGAGGCCACTGAGGGGGTCAATCTTTTTTAATAGCTTTTAAAAAATGGATGAGATCCCACCAACATTAACACAGCCAGTGAGCTTTGTTATATAAATAATAAATGAGCTGCAGGGAGTTTGTTTCTATGAGACCCTCTATGAGCTCCAGAACCCTGCAGAGCTGCTGAGCTTTGTTCACGTGCATGTGTGTTGATAAGGTTAGATGTTCATGGAGCTAAAGACAGTTTTTGCAGCACAGCATCACTAAAAATGTTGATGCATATTTCTAGGACTTACAGGCATTACAGTGTTAATACTTACATTTACTTTTAGTGGGAACAGTGTTGTTTTTGCCAGTGCATTGAATTCTGGTGTGAGTGTTGTTGTTGCACTCCTCAGAATCCTCGACATCAGTCATAATTATGATATGATTTGATTATGGCAATTCTGTACCAATCTTCGGAGAGCCAGATTAAAAAGACAAACAGGCCAAGTGTTGCCCACGGGCCGTAGTTTTCTCACCCGTGGTTTAGACATTAGACTCTATAACTATTACAGTTGTTATAGTTATAGTTATTACAGTTACTGTCTTCATAGATTAAATATTTCTGTTTGAAAACTTCTACATGAACCTATGTGTATCCTCAGAGTGCGCGATGGGCAGCGCTTCCTCCCAGCTACATTATCAAATCACACTGAGACCTTTTTACTGATAAAAGAGAACCAGAGAACAAAACCAGAGTCTAGTTTGGTTCACCCCAAAAAGTCTTTGATCGAGCTTCCTGCTTTAAATCAGCAATAACTGGATGGTCGATATTTACATAAGATTTAAATAGAGAAAAAAATGTCAGTAGAACTCTGCATGTAAGTAATAAGTAAAATTTAAATGGCCTTTGTGCATTTTCTGCATCTCAAAGTGTTTGCTAACAACATTAACAGTTTTGTATGTAAAACCACAGCATCTACTTCCTGCTGTTGTTTCCACTGAACCCATGTGTACATGTGAAGGCTAATTCTGCGTTACATTGATTGTAGTGTGATAGTGACCATAAGTACATGGGTGTTTGTGTGAAACAGGAAAGGAGACCAAAGAGCTTCTGAAACCTGCTGACAGGTTCTAAGAAATCTTCTCTTGATGCTGTCTGGGAAATGATAACTCTTCTTTTAGCACACATGCTGTATACTGGCAGTGCTATCAGAGGCTTCACTACCTGCAGTGATGTCCTTCCAAACTCTGATGTTATACACGCCTCCACTCTTGTATCCTGGGGGATGCAGAACGTGGTGCACCCGGGGGTGAAGACATGAGCGGTGCTGGTTTTTACAGGATTTCTCTCCTCCGGGTTTTTCTTCCCTTTGAGTCGCGCACACCTCAACATCATAGTCAACATGTACAACAACCACTGTGGTGATTATAAACTAGAATTAATAGATTATTGACCCTGATACACAGGGAAGGAGCCGTGAGGAGACCAGAGCCAACACTAGATTAGCAGCCTAGAAAAGCTTCCACCGGCTGCTGTCACTGCTCTGAGATCAGTGGAAACAGACCTAACATTAGAAAATAGCCTAGCTTCTATGATTTATCTAGACAACTTCACCTTTACTGCATTTTCAGTTGTCTGGTTTAAATTTAGCCCCCTGAGTCACTTCAGGGATTTAATTTTAACAATGGACCTGTGAAGAAGAAGGGAAACTTTAAACTGTACTTTAGTCTTTTTAGTGAGACCCGTGTTTGTGTGTGTGTGTGTGTGTGTGTGTGTGTGTGTGTGTGTGTGTGTGTGTTTGTATGTGCGACAAAGTGTCCATGCAAGTTTACTCTTCCCTCTCCTGTGTTTCTGATGTAGTCACACAATTATGTCCAAAATGATTATGTTGAATATTTAATGATTTTAGAAAGAATAATTTTTTCATATTTCATTTAGTTCATATGGTGCAACATTATACTGCAGTTAATGCTGTGTTTTCAGGTGGTTGAGATCTTTTACCTGCTGTAAATCTGTCTTTATCTCATTGTTGCTGTTAACTACTTTATAAAGTTAGCCGTGGACATAGATATGAACCTGCTGATGCAGCATTGCGCTGATCTACGTCCCATTTAAATAAAAGAATCAGCCGAGCTTTATTTACACAGGGCAGAAATCATGAAGTATTTAAATACATTAAACTGTGGGATCCTCACATGTTTCCCACCACCAGAAACACAGCAGGTGATGTTGTAGCATTACCTGACACATCATTTATCAAGATGTGCGTCTGCCCGTTCTTCCTTTATAAAACTGCTGAGGCGCTCTCATATTGTTCAGCAGTGTGTTTGTGCTGCTAGTTACAAGCTTTCAGTCAGTACAACTGTTTCCTTTGGTTTGTTTAACCATTTCTTTCCTGCATATTTTGGTTTGTTGTCATCCTTTGCTGTTAGCACTTTGCTCACATGCAGCAGTGGCATAATTTTTTCTTGAGTATGAGGCCGATTAGGGATCAGAAATTAGTCTGTGTTCATACAGAACATGAAGTCATGAAGTGCTTAAAAGGAAAATGGGTTTCCCACCACCACAAAGCCAACCCCTGATATTTGGTGGAATAATTGAGCTGCTGGTAGCCTGAAAATAAACATCTTTATGGTTGTTCCACTGCTATTAGAATACCTCCTACCATAAATATAAACACATGGACGCCACCTCAAGGCTTCTCTGCTGCTGCTCTGTGGGTCTGATGATTGTCTCAAACCATTCATCCATCCATCCTCTTATTCAGCTCAGGGTTGCAGGAGGCCATTGCAGGGCTAACACAGAGAGACAATCTTTCCTCCTGAGATCAGTCCACAATCAAAGCGTCTGATGTTTCATGAAGCTTTTCTCAGTGCAGAGCAGCTTTCTTTGTTTTTATTACCGCTCTGGTACCCAGTCATGCATCACATTATTTTGCCCCGCTTAGCAAATCTGGACCTAAATGACTCATTTGAATGATGGAGGAACTCTGTTGCTTTTTCCATTACGATCAGGTGAACACTTTGGCTGCGCTGACACCAGATTCCCAGTTCACACTGACAGATCTGTTTAAGAGTCTTGAAGTCCAGCAGAGCCTAGTTTAGTTTTAGCTGCTGATAAAGGTTTTCAGCTAGCTCATCAATAATCAGTGGATGGTGAATATTGATATAAAGCAAGAAACAGAACTTAACAGGTCTTCAATTAAATAGACAGCATTGGACCTTTGACCTTTGGCTGAAGGAAATGGACCTTGTGTGTTTTCTGCATGAAAAAAATGTGTGAACATTAATATTTTTAAAGTCAGCATGAAAAACCACAGCAGCTACTTCCTCCTGTTGTTTCCACTGAACTGATGTGTGAAGCTACACAGAGTGCGTCTGTTTGACTGTTTGTGGTAAAACAAGTGTCTTCTTCCGGTGTTAATGACGAATGATCAGAAATAATTGTTTGTCCAAAACAGGAAAGACGACCACAGAGCTGCTGAACGTTTCTAAGAAATCTTTTTATGAAGCAACATGGGAAATAAAAACTCTGCAGTGATGTCCTCTGTGTGTGTTTTATTGTGCAGAGTGTGATCCAGCTGCAGTCTACTCAGCAGTGAGAACTGAAGACGTCAGTTATGGACAAAAAGCCATCAGACCCAACAGACCCAGAGGTACAGCTGCTCCGCATTCAGTAAAAAGAAAACAAGTGAACTTCCTGACAGGCTGAACTGGACCCTCTTTTAAAAAAATGTGAGGTAGAAAAGTTTGAAAACCTGATGTACAAAGAGATTTAGAGAGTCTATAAATTACACCAGCGGTCACAAAAGTCATGTCAGTTTTTAGATGTTTTATTCTGTTGAGTCTGGCACACCTTCAACATCAGTACAAACTGTGGTTGTGGTAACATCACAGTTGGTGCAGGCGACAACCAATGTGGTGACCATACAGCAGGATTAATATATTATTGATCCTGCTGGGGGGTGGCCAGTCTTTAGTNCCACTGACTAAAGACTGGCCACCCCATGCAGCTACTCATAGAACTGCAGTTATGTCCAGTAACCAGTTTTTTTTTTCCTAGCTTTTAACTAAAGTTTCCCTTCGCAGCCATATTTTAACTGATTTTTGGGTAACTTTGTAATGATGTGAATGATTCGCGTCTGAGGATCTCCTGCACTGGTGCACACTGCAATGCACAGACTCCAAATACACGAATGCTTCAGAAAAGATTCACTCTCAGGCTGATTTAAGTATAAATATTAAGCTTTGGATCAAGACTTTTTCTGAGCTGAGGGCAGAATCTTTGGATTTCTGCTCATATTTTATGAGTTTTATGCATTAATGTTCAGTTTGAGCACAGGAAGTGTGTGCAGAGTTTAAAGGGAAGTTGGGTAAAAGTCTAAAACATCAGGCTGTTGGGATGGAGACCAGACCTCACTGTATTGTTTTTTTGCACTTTGATCGATCGATGCAGCTTTCTTGGATCAGCTGTTTGTGTTCTGACGTGTTAAGATGAAAGAATTTTGTGTTTTTAATTTCTTTGGGTTTGCACTGTTCATACAAAACAAGAGATTTGAATATGTTCCCTTTGAGATGCTGGAGGTTTCTTCTTGTTAAAAGGGAATTTTTTTCTTCCCACTGTTGCCAAGTCCTTGATCATACGGGGTCGTTTGACTGTTGGGGTTTCTGTGTAATTATTGTAGGGTCTTTACAATATAAAGTGCCTTGAGGTTATTTGGCGCTATATAAATAAAATTGAATTGAATAACTGAACACTTCCTGTGAAACTCTTTCACATTAAAAGCTTTGGCTGTGGCTAGCTGTGGCTAGCTGTGGCTGTTTGACTGTAAGACTTTTAATGTGAAAAGCTGAGTTCCATTGTTGTGGAACAGCTGATGGGGTTTGTGTTCTGATAAATTGGTGCACTATTTTAACTGTGATTGAACTGTGTGTGTTTGTGTTTGCAGAGTTTCCACCAGAGCCAGTCGTGGTCTATTCCTCACTGAAGTAATCCTCCAGTCCAACCACTGGAATCCAGCTTCTGGTCCACACAGGCCCTCAGACCTGAGGACATTCACTGTAAACTGGATTTGTAGATATTCTGTTTGTTCTTTTCATTAAATACACTCACACAACCACAGAGACAGAAAACCTCAGAGAGTTTAGTACCTGTATCTAAATGTAAAAATTAAAAGAGTAAAAAAATAAAAATATTTTTTAAATATTATTTTTGCCACCCTGCCATACAGTGTCTTAGTATGGGCAGAACAGCACGATATATTCATATATTCAATTGAATTTTATTTACAGTATATAGCACCAAATCTCAGACAGTTGTCTCCTTCCCTTAAGGGAAGCATGTATAGTGTAAATAAAATGGGCCCTAGCACAGAACCCTGTGGGATTAACCTTAGTGTGCAAAAAAGACTGCCCATAATTCAAAAGATAAAAAACAGCAAATAAATAATATCTAGTCTAAAAATAATACACAAATGTACTCCAGTGTATTTAACATACTTAGTAACTTGTAGGACTCTGCTGTCATCTCCACAGCAGTGATCTGGTGTCTGCAGGCTCAGTAAACTTTGGTCTGACTTGTTGTTGTTCTTGTGTGGTTCTGTGGGTTTCACAAAGTTCTCTGATGGAAAATGTGAGTTGCTGTGGCTAACCGATGCATGCCTCTGTTCAGAGCAGATAACAAAGAACAAACATAAATAAAACCACAACCGCAGACTGAAAACATCATTCAGTGGATGGAAACTTCACAGTAAAGCTTCAGAACAAAGTGCGAATGTAAGTGTGGTTAAAAAAGTTTTGTTTCAAAGAAACTTTAGATGCTGTTTAAAGTAAAGACGTCTCCATCGATAGATATTTTTCAGATTAGGAAGCTGCACACATGCCTCTCAGCTACTGTGTTGTTGATGTCTGTGGTCCAGGGTCTGCTGGGCTCTCAGGTGATGTAGTGAGGTCATCTGTGACGTCGGTCCTCCTTCAGCTTCAGAGGATCTGTTTCAATTCAGTCACAATCAGAATCAGTTAATGAGGCCATAATGATCACTTACAGTACATGAGTCATGTTTCTGACAGAGAAAAACATAAATTAATATAGTCCCACAGAGCTGTGAAAGAAATTAATGAGTTTTTATGAATGTGATATTTGCCTGTGAACAAGTTTATGCATTCATTCTGTTTGTGTGAACAGATCAATGTTAACATAACTAATAAAGCAGGAGCACCCACTAAGTAATTGTAAATGATATTGATCTGCTTATTTACTGATGCATTTGTTACATGGATACTGAACTCTTATTTTAATATTTATATTAAATAATCAATAAAATTTTCATAGTAACACTTTCTGTTCTGCAGGGAATTTTTTTCTTATTGCAATACCAAAGGTGACCACTGGTGCCCTGACTACAACTGTATGGGATGTGCTTTTTGGGGGTGGTGGTGGGGGGGCACCTGGAAGTAGGCAATACTTTAGGGTGTAATTTTGAATAAATCTGATGTTTAATGATAAATGGATTGAACAGGAAGCATGAGCAGCAGGTTAGCAGCAGCGTGGTTGGTTTGTGGTGAGAGCAGCTCCTGGTGCTTGTTAATGAGTGATGTTCATCCAGCGCTTCTGTCTCTGAATCTTGTTTCTTTGGTGAGGTTTGTGATGCAGTCACTGTCCTGACGTTCCTTTCAGGGTTTGACCTTCAGTGGTTTTTAAAGCCTGAGTTTAATTCTGCTCTCAGTGTTAGGAACAAGTTTATTTTGGTGACTAAATATTTAATGTTCACCATTTGTATTATTGTAGACAACAAATATCATAGATTCTAACCCAAATAATTATCTGTCTGCAAATGTAACCAAGTCAGTTTTGTGCCACATTAATTAAATGGAATTAATAAACACTCAGTTCAGTTAAATATTGTAAACAGCTGCATTTCTGCAGCCTCCACAAAAAATCAACAACCACACAGTGTGGTGTTGCCATCTACTGACACTAAAGCACAACAGCTGCACTGACTGAAACTCATTTAATTCCCTTCATGTGACTTTCTTTACAGTTTCTTCTCATCTAGGTTTGAGCTGTGATCATTATAGTGTGACACACGTTCTATATGAAAGAAACCACCATCAGCAAAAGGAGGTGCTTTACTTTACTGATCATTATAATCCATCAGGTCTGCAAAGAACAACAACAGCTGCACTTTTCATTTTTCCTGACTGAGCAACAGCAGTTTTTCCTGTTTTATGAATTCATACAAACCAATAAGGAGCAAACATGAGCTACTTTGTTTCAATTTCCTGGTGTTTGATCCTGTAACTCCAACTGTGTTTTACCTTCTGCTACTTTTCATATTCATGTGTTATCATGGGATGAGATGAGTGAAGGTTTTCCATTTACAAACCATCCAGCATCAAATAAAGTTGTATCTGAGTATTTCTACACTGATTACATGAGTACCTGATTTGAAAACGTGTACACTCCAGCACAAACACAGTATGGCGCCAGTGTGACCTGTGAACACCTGGTGGGCTGTGAAGGTACTGCAGGTGGGCACAAGAAGCTGGTCACAAACAAACAGAACAATTCAATTTAAAATTTCAGTTAAATATGTAAGAAACAGATTTATCTAATAAAAGGAAAAAGACACGTTTATTTATTTCAGATCATTTAAAATCCTGAACCTGAAGAAGGAAATTCTTCCTCTCAGGTTCATGTGATGATCAGAGCTGTTGATAAATGTTTGGTTGGGCTGCAGAAGATTCTCAGATATCCAGATGGGCAGTGAAGTACTCATCAGGTGCATCTGTTCAATGCTTGTTAATGCCTAAAACACGGTCTCATGCTGCCCTCTAGTGACACTGAAGTGTTCCAACCACTGAATAATCTGCAGCTCAGTTCAGACTCTGACAGGACAGTAAACTGGTTTAAATGATGGACGAATCCCGTCACTTTGTACATTTTACACTCAGTTTTTCCAGCACAATGTCACAAAAAAAGCTGCTGCATATTTCTAAGATTCATTTAAGCATTTTATTATCGAGCTCTGAGAGTTACTGTCAGCATAAGATAAACATTTTGCCATTAAAAGCTACACATTTACTTCACCTTCAGGACCTTTATCATAAATACAGTTCTAACATTTGAAACACAGTGAATGCTTTAAAATCCTATATTTGGGATGTGGTGGGATGAGAGGTTCACATCATGGATGTTCAGCCAACAAATCTGCAGCAGCTGTGTGATGCTGTCACATCAGTGTGAACCAAAAGCTCTGAGGAGTGTTTCCAGCTCCTCTTTGAATCAAAGCCATGAAGAGTTAAAGCAGCTCTGAAGGAAAAAGGTGCCCAAGCCCAGGATTAGCAACGTGTACCTAATAAAGTGGCCAGTGAGTGTATGCACAGTGTATAAAGGCATCAGTCACTGAATAACAAGAGCCAGTAGGTGGCAGCAGAGGAGCTTCAGTTTCATCTGACCTCTGACCTTTAATGTCACAGGAGGAAAAACTGTAATTATGAAGTGAAAACAAGCTCCATCATCACTGCTGAGAATATAATTAAAGTTTCTCTAAATAAAAACATGTGATGAACACCTGAGATCCTAAAATGCAGCTGTAAAATGAAGCTTTGAAGGAAACGTGTCTCATTCTGTTCCCTCGTCTCCTCTCTGTGACTCTTTCTCTCCTCTTCTGCTCTCAGCTCTGAGCAGCAGCCTCAACAATGGAGGTGAGGAACACGGTCCATTCAGGCTCAGTGTCCTCAGCCTCCCTCGGAATGCTGTTGAAGTTCTGCCAGAGGTGGGAGTTGAAGATCTCAGGGACTGGGGGTTTATCCAGATGTTCCCAGCACACCCTCACAATAAGTTTAGGTGTGCTGGGTCTGTCCAGCATCTCCACCTGATCCACCTCACCACCAGGTGGTGATCAGGTGGCAGCTCAGCTCCTCTCTTCACCTGAGTATCCAGAACATCCAGCTGCAGATCTGATGATACAATTAGAAAATGATCATCGACCTGTGACCAAGGGTGTCCTGGTGCTACATGCACTTATGAACATCCTTGTGTTCAAACATGGTGTTTGTTATGGACAAACTGTGGTTTGCACAGAAGTCCAATAACAGAACATCAGATACATAAAGTATCACAATTTTAGTTTCCTCCCATTCAAACTCTTCAAACATCCACAAACACTTTGTTCTGAATGTTTTCTTTAAGTTTCTAACCACAGACTGATGTTCCTGCTTTTAGGCTGCAGTTATGGTTTAATGTTTGTTTGTTCCTCTGTGTCTGCTTTGTGTATCAAGACCAACATTTGCTCTTAGAGATCTTTCTGAAACCCACAAAACCACACGATACATGAGTAAGACATTTTATTGAGTTTCTACTTTTTCTTTAATAATCATCCTGTTCTCATTTGACTTTTTGTCCCTCTGTTGTTGTACAAGTTTAATATATTCAGAAGAACACACAGAAATATTCAATCAGCATTACAAGTCAGTGTCCTCAGGTGTGTGTGCAGCAGTCAGAGAGCAGCAGCTGGATTCCAGTGGTTGGACTGGTGGAGCTTCAGTGAGGAGTCGATGACGTCTGGCTCTGGTTTAAAGTCTGAACACAC
>JASGAU010345021.1:0-20995 GCA_030220045.1 Australoheros facetus | reverse complement strand
AGGACTCTGGAGAACTTGACTGCATACTGAAGAGGTAATTCAGCCATTTGATTCAGGTGTGTTGGATCAGGGACACATCTAAAACCTGCAGGACACCGGCCCTCGAGGCCTGGAGTTGAAGATCCCTGGTCTAAGGCCTCGAGCACCACTCCAGGGTGGGGTCCCGGTAACCCTAACCCGGGCAGGGTTTGGCAGGGTAAACTGTTCCCCTGATCTTCCTCTCATCTTTTCAGTTAAACCTTTCATATCCATAAGCATGAACACACATACAGTACAGTGGCCTACAGCATATTCACAGCTAGGAAATTAATAGAAATTAAGCCCCACAAACATAAATCTATCAGGGTCTACTTTTAATTTTTATTCATTCTCATTTGCCTTGTATTCTACAATATATGTTAATATTACAGCACAATAAAAACAGAGTGGCCTTTACTTCTTAGCTGGTTATATTTAATTTTTAAATGGTCGCTTTTAAAAATTAAGATATTGTTCATTCACCATCTCTCTTGCTTGTGTGTGTGAAACTGTCCTAATATCACCTCACCAATCACCTATAAATAACTGTGACTCACACTAACCTGTTCAAAAGGTTCAATACAAATGAAGTCTGACTGGAAGTTTCCAGAGTGTGTGTCATGCGCCCGCCCCCGCCTCCCCTTTGTGGGGAAAATGTTTTGGTTTTTGACCACAGCAGCAATGACAAGGACATCTTACCCTCATGAATTTTTATTATTATGTTATCCAACTCTTCTTCATGTTTTCTGGCCACCGAGTGACAGTTTGTTTTTCATAAACAGACCAGGAGCACAAGAAGAGAGGCAAGTGCAAAACTGCTCGCCCTGACCTGTAATTCATGCACACTAAAATTAACAGAGCCTTTTAAAATAATTACAGTTTGTTCAAATCCTTTCTCCAGTGTGAAAGGTTCTGTGCATGTTTTATTGTTTCATTCATCCAGACTGCACAGTGGGCGTATTCAAAGGCAGCTTAAGTGCTTATATGCACTTCCCATAAAAGTAGAATGTGCTATTTTTGTAAATATCAGCTGAACTGGTCTCAAATATGACTGATAACCACTGATCATTTAGTCATAAAACAAAAATGATAAGAAATGCCCGCTAAAGCCTTTGTGACAAGTGACAAAGGACATAATGTAAAGCTGCCTTCAGTTGACAAGAGACAGGAATTTCTATTAATTCAGAGTCAAAAGCTGTCAGTATGCTGTCCCATCAATGCAAATCCAAAGGTTGTCTCTCTCTCTGCTGAGGAGCTGCATGCCTTTCATTGTTCTAGGCTGTGGCCTCCAGATAATCATATTTACATTTAGATGGTCACAGAGACATTACATAAGGATGAGATATGGCACTCAAGGAATCCAGAGTAGAAATCCAGGAGACTGCTAAAGATCCTTAGCCCAAAAGAGCCCATTAAAATCCAAAGCAGGAAGCCGGTTTTATACTTTTTTGGTTTACTGTACCAATAATGTAGATTTCTATGGCATTTGTTGAGTGCTCTGGATTAAGCTGTTAAGGAAGCCATAATGTTGTGAAACTGTGGGTGTTTGCAGGGGGGGGGNAAACCTTATTGTGGGTCAGAAACGCCAAACTTTTGAACCGTTTTCTGTTGTATTTACCTGGCAATTTTTATAAATGAAAATATTGTGTCCGATATTAAAGTTATGGTGCTCTCTTCATTGGATAGGGGCTGCCCACTTGTTTTTTGCTTCCCCATGTTTGACACGCTGCTCGCAGTGAATTTGTCAGAGCTGGTTTCTTTGTTTACCCCACAACTGTTTAACCAGGATGAGAAATGTTTTAAATCAGCCATTTCATTCTGCTGTGACAAATGTAAAGATGGTATTTTCTCAGTTGCTTTCACACAGTGTGAAAGCAACAAGATGAATACTGAGCAGAAATTTCTCTGACTGCTGTGGAGAGCTTTTAAAAACAGAACAGTGGTTTTGCAACCAGCGTTGTTATTGATAAATACACGATGTTCAGCACAGGAGTCATCCAACGTTTGTTTAATCCATCTGAGAACTTGCAAATGTCCTCAGCTGGGTTCTCAAATATATGTCCTGAGCCCCACTTTCATGCTCGTACTGGTTTGTTGGTTTCTGACTATTTGGTTACAGGAAACTTGGTGGGGAGTGGCATCAGAAGGTCCTCCGGTGCTTTCTTCACCTTTGCTTGCCTCTTGTTCTTCTTCGAGGTGGGGCTTTATGAGTTTAAAGCTCACACACAAATGTGGGCTTGATGCTGTTTTACGGTGGTACTGAAGATGGTACTTCTCTGGCATCTACATATTAAATTAACGACTGTAATGTGATTGACTGCAACCTTACTGTGCCAGATGTGTGGCTATTTTTAGCTACAGCAAATAACTCTGCCCAGCAGTGGATATATCTGCATGAGGCGCCACAACACCTGTCTGAGAAACTCTTCTTTCCCCCCCATATTTGTTATATTCATGCATGAGCTTGTTTATGTTTATATACTATACACTCTTTTGTGACTGTACACACTGCTTGTCACGTGAACAGGAGCGCACAGGACACTTGTTCTGAGAAAGAAAGGAAAAGATTGTGTACGAACTGAAGAAGAGAGGTGTTAACTAACCTGTGGGGAGCCAGCAGGAGTGTAGTCAACAGCAGATGAGCGTCTTTTCTTCTGCACAAAGATAGCTTTCCTCTTCTTCCTGCGGCGTGTCGGCTTGGCCAGCTCCCCCTCTCCTGTCTCTTCTCCCGCCGTGGGCTTGGACAGCTTCCTCTTCTTCCCATAGTAACAGGCTGTGGACACACAGCAGATGTTGAAAACAATGCACCCAAAACAAAACTTAGCCACTCATCCAGGGCAATTATACACTCTGCAGCGTCACAAGCTTTGATTTGGGTCTCCTTCATAGCTGTGGCGCAGGAAGTGATGCGTATAATTACAGAGACTCACTGTATTTGGTTTTTGTTTGGACGGAGCAGTTCTCTGGGCACTTGTCAGTAACGAGGATGGGGCTGAAGAGGTTCGGGCAGCATTGCAGCTTCACGCATACTTTACGGCAGAAATCTGGGATCTGGTCTGCTAGGCGAACAATCCGAATGGTGGAGCGATACGTTTTCCCTTTATATCTGTGGGGAGGAAAGAAACACAAAGGGACATTGTCATCCAATAATTAATTTTATTTATAAGGACAATGGCTAATTAAACTATCTGTGATCCATCAAAGCACTCAGTGATGGATGATGATTGCCTGTACATAAGGATATGAAAAGCGGGCTATTTTAGGAGAGCATGCATGAATTCAGACTGCTCGGTTGATGAGAGCCATTCAGGACAGCAGAGTGAGATAAAGGGTCAATTTGGCAATATCCCACATAATGGCTAAGCTCAGGAAAAGTGAGCATATCTCCTGGCAAGAAAAAAAATTGAAAAGTTGCTTTATGCTTCATGGAGCTGAGGAGATCTATTTTAGGTCAACTTTAAAGATTTTTGAACATGTACTAATAATTAAAGAAAGACAACATGAGTACAGCTGGACTTTAAAGAAACATACCGAAAGTGTGATCATAATAAGTTCTGAAACTAAAAATGAATGTTTGCTGCATTTAACTACTTAGAGAAAATCATCAATTTAATGTCACAGTTTGAATGTTTAGTCATTCAATTTGTGGCTCTGGTCACGTGACATTATTTTTTAGAGGACCCTAAATGAAGCAGTCATAATGGAGAGCTCGCCTTGTGTTAGTCAAGAAAAAAAGAAAAGAAAAACACAAATAATATATTTAATTTCTTCATCTAATTGATTTTCTTCCTCTGCAGCCTTTAGAGGTCTCATCTAAATGTGGCTTCAAACAGACCTGAAGATAATTAGACCCAATCAAACAATCGGCATAACAAAATGCACCAACAGTTATGAGCAACAATGTTCATAAAGATGAACAAAGCATCTTTTATTAATTCAATCAATTTAATTTACTAAGTTACTTTTATTCATCTTTATCTTAATAATGTCTTTTTTTGGTCTTCCTGAGTTTACATTAGACGGTGGAAACCTTCTCAACATTAACACCTTAAAATGTCTCCTTTTGCTTGATTATCAACCCAAAACTGAACATATTAAACTATAAAGTAGCACTAGTTTAAAAACTGCCTAAACCTTGCTTAATGATGCCTTTTCTTACATTTTAAGGCACTAACATGATCTAAAAAAAAAAAAAAACCCTGTAATGATTATGACACAGCATGTGAGTTAATTGAGATCTGTGCAAATACACTATACAGTGACCCAGAGATGTGCTCTATCAGGACCTCAATTTTAAGTAACAATATGAAGAAAATTACAGCCAAACAGGACACAACCAAAAATTAATGAGAATTATGTACTCTGTCAACTTGTTTTTGCCCTTGCCAAATTGAACTCAATTGTGTACAGAACCTTCTCCAATTTAGAGTCAGAAATAAATTGGCTCTCTGGGTGGTAGATGCCCCAGAAAATTAAAAGTAAATCCTTTGGCGAGTTGTCAAAACACCCATGCTTGAATGTGATCACTGTGCTCTGTGGGCCACTACAGGTGACTCACTCAGACTCATGACTGCCTGATTCTCTCTCTCTCGTTTCAGACGGAAAAATGGGGACGTTTTTGATTAGAAAACACCAAGCATGCAGCCTGAAGCTGTGGAATAATTTGACTCTGTGTAGCCAGCAGTGGATGAAAATGCAGACCTTACACAAACCACCGCAGCAACAAAAAAATAACATCAAAAATAAACGACGGCAGCAAAGATGGTCTCGCAGGAAATGAGGGGAGGGTTTACCGGGCCCTTTTGGGAGAGATGGTGATGATTTATTATGAAATTCAATGGGCCGTGACCAAAACAGGAGTGGAGCAAATGAATTGAGAAAAGAACATGTTCACTGTTGGTTCCCCTGCCATTTTTTTTTGTTTTGTTTTGTTTTGTATTTTTCCCCTCACTTGGCTTTGAGGGTCTCCTCTTGGCAGTCCCAGCTCTGATCCTCCAGCTCCTGCAGCTCCTTCAGGACTCGTCCAGGCTTGTAGGCGGCGTTGATCAGCATGCTCAGCAGCTGAAGGCAAAAGCAGAACAAAAAAAGATAAATAAACTGAACAACTCAAGACAAAAGTCAGCAAACACAAATGAGCATCCAGGTGAAAGCGAAAGGACAGCCGCAAGTCATAAAAACTGTGGACAAAACTGCATTCTCACAGCTGCATAAAGTGCATGTGCACACACTGTCTCAGGAGAAATTAAAAGGCTGTTTTCCCAAGCGGTGGTGACAGTGTATAACAGTAAACACTGCTGACTGACAGCTCCTCACATTAAAATGAAGGTGCTGCTGGGAAACTGCAGGTGGTTAACAAGACATCGCTGTCTCGCCCTCCGTCTTTTCCCCTCCTCCCTCCTTCAATTTCTGTCAGCCCACCTCTCCCTTTGAAAGTGTGCAACTCTTTGATTAAACCTGCTCCTCTCTGTATCCCCCCACCTGCCTTTGACATCAGCCCACCTCTTTGAGGACCAGTGTGCATTTTCCAGGTCCGACAGCCTGCGGCAGCTCTGCGATGCGTCCCTTGTTGAGGTAGGGTCCTGAGAAACAGCGGTGGTTGACAAAAATCTTGGAGCAGCAGTATCTTCCATTAGCTGAACCTAGCGCAGAAGAAAAGAAGGAAAAAAAAAGGGATGCTCACCACTACATGTAATATTGCTACAGGTCAATAAATATCGTTCACAAATTCTGAAACAATAAAAATTTTTATTTAATTTTTATTTAAAACAAATATCTGGGAGTTCTGAAATCCAGGCACCAAACTGAATCTTTCCGGTTCTCTGGGATAAAGATTTAGCCTCAACTGTAAAAAGCTATTTTACACAATATTGGATTTGGAAAAATCAAATAGAAACAGAAAAGAGCGTACAAGGAAGCTTTTAAAGTAAACGTATTACTCCTCTTTTTCTGATGTTCTAGTAGCAACGGGTCAAAACATGCCATTATTCCTGGAGGAGAATGTCAGCGTGCCCAACTGCTCGAAAAAAAAATGTTCCTCAAATATGAGTCAGCCATCGAGCTTAAGCAGGCTACAGCCACTTATATAATCAAGTCAAGTTAATCGTATAGCACATTAAAGCACAACAGATGTTGACCATCACAGTAATCAATAAAACTATTAGGAAAAAACAGAATAACAGGACAGTAAGGGAATGCAATGGAAAGTAAAACTGTAAAATTAAAAATAACCTAAACTGTTCAGAGAAAGATGGTTGTAACTTACAACTAAACTGAAAAGGCTAAAGCGAAAAGCTGACTTTTTAGTTGACACATGACTGCTAATGAGGCAGACCGACTGATCGGGAAGGGGAGGCTATTCCACAGATTCGGACCTGCAACCTGCAAAGGACTGAATGGCTGTAGAAGCCAGTCTGCCAGGCAGCTTACGTAAGCATTTGCTGGGAAGTCTAACTTTGATAGATACTGGGGGGCAAGCCCATGCAGGCATTTCCAAGTTTACAAAAGGATTTTAAATGAATCCTGAACTGTGCATTAACCAATGTAATGATGCCAAGATAGAAGAAATACGTTCATGTTTCTGTTTGCCAGTTAGGACTCCAGCAGCAGCGTTTTGGATCAGCTGCAAATGTGATGACAAGTTGGTATTAAGAAGTACCAACTCACCTGTACCAGGAGTACCGGGATTACAGCAAACAAGCAACATTTAAATTGGAAATATTGGACAGACATATTTGGTCATTACTTTTACAGCATTTAACAGTCACTGAGCGAACCGACTTTTTCAGGACTGTGTGTGTTTTGTGGTTTGATCAGCGGTGGCAGTATAAGGAAATGACCCAACTACTTTTCTCTGGTTTTGTTTCTCGGTGCTTTAACTCAACTCCAAACCAAACAAAAGAAGAAAACAGAAGCCTCGTCTGCGAAATTCTTCAATGAAATCAAATGTTTTCATGCAGGATTCCAGGTTGGGACACTCTTTGCTCTCTGCTTTTGGTGTCTGTTTTCCACTTTATTATTCTTATGTTCCTGTATTTCATTAGTATGTGACTAACCATTTCACCACATAGGTGAGAGCAGAGTCAAACTGGGCCATGAGTGCATCCTGTTCACATGACCCCCCAACCCCCTCCAGTGCCTTCAAGAGATGAACTAAGGGGGTCGAATGAACGATTCTGCTCTCTGCCCTTACTGCAGCACCTGAAAACTGTCTGCACCTGGAAGTGCACTGCCAGGGGCGAATAGTAATTAGATTGGGTGATGAATATGCATGAGCGAGTGGGCGGATTTTAAAGAGGGACAAGGTTCTCCTGGAAACAATGCCCAAACCCCCCCTTTGCTGTTTTTGTGCTTGAACATACATGTTGCTTACAGACGTATCTGTTCCCAAAAGAAAACACTGTCCACACAATGAGGACGTGAGAGAAGGATGTGGTATTTTGGTAAAATCTATTTTCTGCTCAGAGATTATTAACTGATATTTCTTACTGTTCAGCTGCACAAATGAACCCAGAATTATACCTAACATTGCCCAAGTACTATTCTTTAAAAGGAAAAAAAAAAAAAAAAGCCACATTACCTGACTGTTTTCTACATTTTGGCCTAAATCCCACTGGCCTTGTTGATATTTCACATTTACTGATGTTTGGAGAGATGTAGCTTCGTGGTGAATCCCCTTGGGCCGCAATGATGTTGAGGAAAACCCCAGTTAAGTTCGGTTATTTCAGACATGGAGGCAAGTGAAAATGAAAAATAATACACCCACATTTATCTGTCAGTTGCACTGAATACACAAAACACTGCCTGCTTCAATAGAGCTGTTGCTGAACAGTCTTTCTGCACAGGCTTCAGACTGCTCTAAATAGTCCTTCCTATCTGACATTTTTAACTCTAGGATCTCTATGATGTCATAGAGAGGGGATATCCCCAATAGGGTCATCTCAGGTACACAGCTGTTTATGAGAGGCAGCCAATCAGGGGGAAAAAATGGCTTAAAAGGAGAGGAAACAGCTTGTTTGAGACACCGAGGTCCAGTACAAATAAATAAGGATATTTAAAGGATTATTTAAAATTATGACCACTCTTAGTAGAGTCCAAGAATGCAAATATGAAACCGGAATGAGCACAATAGATTCCCTTTAAGTTGTGCGATAGAAAACTAGAAACACAGGACAATTTATTTTAAAAAAAAAAAGAGTAATTTTTAACAATTTACTTTATAAACACATTGAGGTTTATGTGGTTAGCAAAGAATGCTGTACTTCTGGCTCTAAGGTTTTGTTTGTGGGTGTAGCCTTCTTGCTCCAGCTGATAAAAAGCCAAACAAGCACAGAGTAGTCCCCGGGCAGCTACAATAACATTTGGCAGAACTGAAACGCTCTGGCTCTTTAATGCGTTAGAGATAAATAGGGATTTCCTGTGCAACAACATTCTTTACATGTGCCTATTTAGAATATGGTTTATAAGAGAGGGAAAGAAAAAGATGTTCACTGAGGAGGAAATGAAACTTAATGAGCCAAAGTGTGAAATATAGGCACAGGTTGCTGTTGTTTAAGTGCTTTTTGCTTTCTCTAGTGGAGGTAAACATTTCTTTAACATTTCTGACACAAATTAACCAGAACAAAATAAGGCTAAAATCTGAAGACAAAATGCATTTAACTTTGTAGGATCAATAATGAATTTATCAAAGAGACAGACTGATTCGGTTTATCAGCAAAAACTGAATTATTGTGGCAAGGAAGATCATTTTATAAAAAATTATTTTTCCCCTCTTTTGACTTCAGGGGAAACGGAAGGAGAACAATAAAAGCTACAACTACGATAACAAGGAGTAGTTGATAAAGTAAAACTGTGGTTCTGGTACAGCAACAATCAGAACAGGGTTGGGAACCACTCATATCGATGCCAATGCTTTTTATTCATTACAGGGATATATTTCCACCATCACTGACTGACTTCCCAAAGGGTTTTCCTGTTCCCAGTAATTCATTAACACCATGGATGTTAAAACACAGCTTTTAACTCGAGCCAATAACAATGCTTGTCTAAATTCCCAGTTCATGTGCTCGGGGTAGGCCTGCAGCGATAACTCGATTATTCAAAAATCCTCGATGTCATTTTTTTTTGCTTCGGTGTTTCATTTGAACTCTGTAGCCATCAGTTGTGTAAGAGCGAGCGTTTCACACACATTTGTGACTAAAAACAGACTTGCAATAGAAACGTATCTAGGAGCACACGGGTGAATAAGGCTTACAACGTTAAGCCCATACACAACAAATTTCTCAATGTAAAGACTTATAATACAACAACCACACCGAAGACTGTGCCGCCATAGATTAACGTGCATCTGTCTACACACCGCGAAGAGCAAGGAGGCGGAGCCACTACCGAGACAGTGAGCTCAGGTGGAGTCGAAGAAAATGTTTTTCTAGTGTCCAGAACACCAGCTCTTGTTTCCGTGATCACCATTAAATCCTTTACTGGGAAAAAGCTGGTGGAAGCCCTTCATCAAACAAGCATCAACGTGAAGAAGACAGAACTTTGTAGCTGCTCCCATCCACCGCCGTTTGTTTTACACAACGAAAAATTTACAGTGAAACTACAGAAGTTAAAATATGCAAATGAAATGATAGGATGTTTAAATCGGGGGCACCTGCAGCAAGCAGGAGTGAGCCTAAAGGGGAGCATGGGCTACACGAGGTCATGTTTATTTCAACGCTTTAGAAACATTTTCCAGATTTAGATTAATATAAACATAAACTAATTATTATATAAATTAAATTGTTTTAATATTTTAAAATATAAAAATAAAAGTAGGCCAGTAAAAATATACATGAACCAGCAAAACTCTGACCCACTGACCTTTAGCTGTTGGGCTGGACCCTGAATTATTGTTAACATTACTTATTAACATGTGCACCACCAGAACGTCTGCTTTCTATAGCAGGAAATGCATCGAAGCACAGGACAAACCTCAGTTCTGAGAATGCTGATGTGCTCACTTTTCTTTATGCTGCTTTAAAGGCTTACAGACACACATACTCATTCACTAGCGCGCACACACAAAAACATATACAAACACACACCAAATCTACCTCATCCAGGAGATACAACACTGTCAGACCTCTTTTTGCTTACTCTTGAGGTAAGAAAGCCTTCCAAGAAGACAGAATAAAGGCTATTTTATTCTATGGTATAGTTTAAGTTCCATGTATACTTTTCTGCATACAGTCAAAGCATTAAAACACTGCAAATTCTCAAATGGAAACCAATTAGCAGTTCATTTAAAAAAAAAAAATCCATGCTTTAAATTAAATTATTTATTTATGCTTAAGACCTACGAAAGAAAAGGCAAGATCGCCAAGTACAGCAGCGGTGTCATGACGCGCACTTCATCGCACCAACACTGAGTATCTGGGTGGTTTGTGGGCTAGTTTGGATTGAACACTGAGCTCACATAATGATATCTGGGGGAAAAAGAAAATTTAAAGGAATATAATAAATCAGGGATTATGAAGAGAAGCCAATATGGAAGAAATATGATCCCTCATTGTAGTTCTTGTTTGTACTTTTTCCACATTGTTTTGGCTTTTCAGGGAGCTTTTAGAGCAGCCTGATAATAATTTACAATATTCCAGCCTTGAAGTAACAAATGAATGAACAATTTTTTTCAGCATTACTCTGAGACAGGCTGTTTCTACACTTAGAAATACAGCAATACTAGCAGTACTGAAAGAGAGCAGTCCAACACATTTGTTTAATGTGTGCACTGAAGGACATATCCTTATGAAAAATGTCTCCAAGGTTAGGCTGAAATGACTCACAGTGTTACTGGAGGTCCAGGAAATGCCATCCATCATAAGTATCTGGTTAGACACTGTGTTTCTGAGGCTTTTAGGAAGAAATACAATCACAGAAATACCTGTACTTTAACTATTTTATTACAACTTATTTATCGTCCTCCCTGCCCACAATACCCCCACCCCTCTTCTCCTTCCTCCTCTTCCTCACTGCAAGTGATAACTTGCATTTCACCTGAAAGGATGCATGAAGTGACTTTAAGTCAGACTAGTGGGGAAATCCCTTAACAGCCCCTACAGGTTTTAATATATCACTATTTTGAGCAAGTGATGTCACATGAGGAAGTTTTATATATCTATACAGCAGTACCACAGTGTTATTATGTAAATAAAATGAAATATGTAAATGAAACTGAATAACATGTTAAATAAAATTTAAAAAAGGAAAGCAGATCAGAAAGCAGCAGTATCACACACACAGATCATCTCAAACTCAGAGTGGAGAAAGAGTGGGGTTTCCCTTTAACCCTCATCACAGCATCTGCTCATCTGCATTAATCAACACAGATAAATCATATGTAATGTGGCTTTTGATTACCTGGATCCAAGGTGGCAGGCTGGCAGTGGTTGACCGGACTCATCTCAACAGGCTGGGACGGAGCCAACCTGCAGGAAAACACAATCAATCCAGTCAGACTAATCAATAAAATTATCCAAGGGATCTAATCAAACAGGAAACAGAGAAGTCAATTCAGCCGATCAATCTGCACAGCAGTAACCGCTTTCAGTTTCAAATTAGAAACAGGAGTGTCGGAAAGCTACAGGGGGGCTCAGCGGTGGAGGGGGTGCACATGGGGGTACTGATGAAAGGATTCTCCTGAAGGTACAAAATGGGATTAGTGGTTAGATGAGTGAGCTGACAAAGTGCAGCTGAAGACCTCATATTTCTCCCGCTCTCTGACCGCTGCTCCCTTTCTCGCTCCCGCCATCCAACAGCATAACACGCCATTCGTCAACAAAATCAATCAGTGCCCCAGGAAAGCAATTTCTGCCCTAAAAATGCCACAGTTTCAATTAATGGGTTTGAGTGACAGAGAGGAAGAAACACATTCAGGGTTTCTCTGAAGAAACTTGTACTGATTTTTTTTTTTTTTTTTTCACCTCACAGGTAAAGGACAGAAACCAAAAACCCACAAATTATACCATTTTTCTGACCACACTGAATTTAAACCGATAACAGCGGTCTTCAGGTTACAGATACATGCAGCTACTGTTTCACTTTCATCTGCAGCTGAACTGTTTTCTGACACTTGGGAAACATGTTTAGGTGCAGTTTTAATGAGAGCGAAAATGCAGGCTGCCCGATCACTTTGACAAATAGTGGTAGGAATAGCTAGAAGAATTTATGTTAGAAATTATGTCACTAAATTCCTTCTCCCATCATCACTCCAACACAGCATACATTTCCGAGGTAAAAAACTGAGGGTTTGTCAAAATAAAAGCACAAAGAATTCAAAGCTGTGTAACACTGCTTTGTGAGGGGAATACCAGCACATTCGTCCAACTCATAGACTGTACATAAAAGACGGTGGTAGCCACTGCAATCTTAACTAGTGATTTATGAAGTTCAGGTGTCCCATCTTTTGAAACCAGACATCATGAGGGTGCAGCAGATCTGACTGTGAAACTAAAGGGCACTGCCTGCTCATACAGTAACTACTTGTCAATCATAACAGTCATAAAATCACACCCTTCTGCATCCTAACAGATTTAACATCATGCAGAATTAACTAAGACTTGAAACTAGTGATTGAGAGCGTACACACAAGCAAGGAGTTCACTGAGGCCATAGATCAAGAGAGAAATAGAATCATTTTCTTATAAACATCTATGCAAAGAGAGGAGTCACCCTGATGGCCATTAGAAAGAATTTGAAACCCAGCTGCTGTGTCCATCTTTAACATCAAGTCTATAATCAGAGTCCACATTGTTGGTTTTACTTTCAGTTTGTATAATGATGTGCTTCTTACTGTTTCTCTGGCTGGACCACAGCTATCTTCTTCTGCTTCTGGCCTGCAGAAAGAATCAGAGACTTTGTGTTAAGCTGTCACTGTTTGGCCAATTTACATTTGTGTATATTTGTTTGTGTACATACAGACAGGCTTGATTGGAGGGGTCAGAGGGTAAGCATTGGCCTCGCACCAGCCGACAGGGAAGATGTCCATGGACTCGACGTCCACGGTGCACTCTGACAGAGGCTTCGGCACACCTGGAGACAGGTAGACAGCAGAGGGAAAGTAGGGGTGAGGGAACTGTCACACACATACAGACTTTTTTTTTTTTTTTATCTTCACTCTGAGGCACAGCAGGAGTCCCTGACACTTAATCCTCGCTGCATATACACACTCACACACAAGCACACACTCAGACGTATGTACCTTCCAGTCGGAGCCACAGCAGGCGTCCTCTGACCTGCGTGATCTGAGCCACACACACCTCCGCCGGCCGGTGAGGGTTCACTGCCTCGAGCCACATGTCCTTGGCAAAGCCTCTGTTCTGCCATGCCTGAACACACACACACACACACACACACACACACACACACACACACACACACACACACAGGGTAGATGGGAGAGAGCGAGAGAGACAGAGAAACAGGGAGAGTTTATTTTACATTCAGAGCAGGGATCTAACCTGAGGTAACCTAAAGCCAGCTTCAGATTACAAGACCTTCAAACTGATTTAACCCTTATTTTCCCCTTGAAGGACTTCAAACAAGGTGCTGTAACAGGGATTTTGCAGGTTCAATGCATGTAAACTGTGTCAGATGGGTCTAATAATGTCCTGTTTACAATTTGTCTCACTGTACAATGTCAACCTAAAAAGTATTAATGAAGTGCAGCTCAGTCTTTGAGTGTTTCTGACAAAGAAATATATTAAAAAAACAGGCATTAGAAGTGATATAAATCTGAAAGACTTGCAAGTGCAGAACATTTTGTGTTGCATCATCCAAATGCAGCAGCTTCAGGTTTTAAAACCGTTTTTTTTTTTAACACCTGACTAGAGCAGAATATACTGTCAGACACTATTCTGCATCATTTCTTGCATTTTCTGATTGGATCTCATTGGTGCAATCTTCTTTTGTTCTCAAAGCTTGTAGTGTGATCGGGACAGCACAGCATTATGTAATATATAGCAGGGCTCGAGACAATTAGGGCAGTGAAAGTGCAGGCAGTGGCTTCCCACTGCAAGTAACAATGTTGAGGTAACTTGCAGGATGTGCTAAAAAACCTTTGCGCTCAGGACAATGGAAATTAAAGCAGACGAGATGCAAATGAAATCAGAAAATCCGCATCAACTGAGTCTTTTGTCTCTGCTTCTATGTTGCCTGTTCCTGGTAATGTTGGACATAATGATAACACCATGGATTCAACCATGTGTTTCATTAAGTTTTTCTCTAGTTGCTACCCTGAGGTGTTGTAGGAATCGTGCTGATTTATAGTGTGCATAACCAACAAGTCTGCAAAGTGTATGGATGCACTTTTCAAGCCAATGTTTCCTGGCTCAGATCGTAACATTCATTTATGGTAGAGATAAAATGACATACATTTGCTTGTTTAGGACTTCAATCTGGTTTTAAAATGTTTGCCGCAGCCCTGCTGAAAAGCAGCTTCCTAGACACACTGCCATCAAAACACTAAAACTAATCTTTTAACATCAGGACTGTTCTATTTTCTTACATCAGGAAAGCAGGCGTCAGGAGCTGCTTCGGTCCCGCTCTGCTTCAGGTAGTCAGCCCAGTCAAAGTCCTGGCCCTCGTAGCTCCGAGGCCTCTCCAGACCCACACCGTTCTTCATACACCACTGGACGGGCAGGATGCCAGGTGAGTTGGCATGGCACACCACAAATCGTGGCTTAGCATCAACAAAGAGGTCGTCAAGCATCACCTGAAAGTAGATCTCATTGTAGACCTGAAGAGGAAACAGAAGGACAGCATTTAAGTCCCTTTAGTGCAACAATTTCAATACATGTGAAGCAGATGATTTATTCTCCATCTTTTAATGCTTGGACACAACAAATGTAAGAAAGATAGTATGAAGGTGCATCATGGGTAATGCACAACCATTCTTTTGTCACACCTGTCTCCCTGTGTTATGAATTGCTGGATTTATCCTGTGAAACAAGCAGGGTTGTTAAATTATCAAATTTAAAGCCCTAAAATTGAGCATAAAAAATCTCATAGCTGCTACAGCCTGCCTACAGTTTCTGGTCCCTCTGCAAGGCGCTCTGCAACCCACCTCCACCCTAACTCATTCCTTTCATGCTGCGTCAGCCTTAATGATACAGCTGTTGTCACTGATGCCTGATGTTGCTGCTACTCTCCCCCACCTTATAGTTAAGTATATTGTATATTATATTAAGAGAATACTTAAAATTGGAGTGTGAATATTAGAGAATACTGAATTATCCAATGGCTTCAACTCCGAAGAAAACAACAATTAGCTAAGTTTCAGCTTTGAATATTTGTGCGATTTCAACTCAAAATACCCAATTAAAAAAAATAAAAATGCGGGCAAAATTGTGTTAAGAAAAATAGGGTGAAACATCAGGATTTTAGTTCCTTCTTGGTCCCATTTGGTTAGTCGTGGAACAGAAACTTTATTATCCATGTCTGAGAAACCTTCCAGTTGATTCCAGTCATGTGGAACAAGAACTCCTCCTTGGAAATTTATGTTAAAAATCCAACGCCACAGTAATAACAGCTGAAGAATGCTCTTTTTTTAAAAAAAGTGTAGATAAGCCATTGTTTTCAGAGCCTTTCTGTGTGACTCACCTTTGTGACAGAAACGGGGCAGATCTGGAGCTGCTCCCATGGAGAAACCATCTCCAGCTTCATACCCGTCTTGAAGGAGTGCTTGGGCAGGTCTACATGGTCCTGACACAGTAAAGTCAAGAGTTTTAGATAAATGTGCTCCAGTTTTGATCGCATGCACACACGGTTGCACATACATGCGCGCACACACAGACAGACACACATACACGACCATGTAGGTCATTCAGACCCTGCTGGGTGGCACTATAATGAATGAAGCACTCAGCGAGGCTTTATTCAGGCTGCTGGCGATCATTAGGATGAATTAAATGTTAATTTCTGCTTTTTTTCAGTCTGCCACACACACATTGTTGTTCTGGCACAATGACATCTTTTTGCATTGGATTTGGCATTGATAAGGTTGAGTTTCCTGTCATTTCTCTTTGTTTTTGCCTCGTCTGTTCAAACTGACTCAAAGTGTAATCAGCACTTCCTGTATCACACGGTACTTTCTTGGTTTCACAAGAAAAACATTCTCGGGCCTTCTCTGCAGCTTTTTTCTGTTGTATGTGATGACACATGATAAACTGTATTATGTAACAGGTAATGCCATGACTTTTTGCCATTACTATTCTCCTTATTCCCCTGAAAGTGAGTCAGCTCTATTTATTCCAGCCTTTTCTGCGTCGTGTGGTCTGTTTTGGTCATTTTAATCTCTTAATCGTTGAGATTTTTCTTTCACACTTTTACTCATCTGTCCCATACAAATTAATTTCAGTTTCTGCACCCTCTTGCTTGTGCAGAGCACCATGAAGGCCCAACATTAGCTTCAGTCATCTGCGTCTTTGCAGGAGGCGTTCAAGCACAGCATTAGGTAGACATCATCCACACTTTGACAACACTGTGAGTCCAACACAAAATCATTCTAGTTATGCAATAAAACAGAAGGCCACGGGATAAACGGTTATGTGTCGGTGCAAAGAATCTTCTGTTAATGCAAATGATGGCAGGTTAATAAATTACACTTTCATTTGTGAAGTCCTGCAAGAGTGCATCTGCTTGCATGAAAAGCACATTTTAATGCTAATGATCTCACCTTTGTTTAACTTAGATCTGCTTAATCATAATTTATTCTGGCTCTTTATCTTGAAGGTACATCAATTCTTTCTTTGGTTTTTTTTTTTTTTATCATCAGGATGGATATTATTCAAATGACCTGATGGAAACAAGAGTTCAGCTGGTAAAGTTCCCCCTTTGTCCCACTAAATGGTTTATTTAGTGCACAGGTCAGCTGAACATGAAAATGTAAAAGTTCCACAGATAGACTTTTAATAATGAATTAATAAATGGATGAATGAATATATAATTATTGAGATTTAATTGGCATTCAAGGGCATTTATTTTTCCCTATAATTGGTACCCAGTAACGTAACTTCCTGGAGATATAAAATAAAGTGTGAAATGATAAATTAGCCATAGTTCACCCCAATCTGGCTGTCCTGCAGGCTGCGGTGACTCACCTTGAACACCTCCAGAGGTAATGGACTGTTGTGCCCATCGAGCTGAGCATCCTTTAGTGCCTGCTGCCAGTTGGAGGTGCTCTTCATAGATTTGAGCTCTAGGTGACAGAGATACATTGGAAGGTATTTTTTAACATTTTTTTCCCTTAAACCTGAAAAACACATAAAACTGCTTGACAATAGTTTCAGAGCAAAATTAATGTTAATGAATTTGTCCTTATGTTTCCATCTGTAGGAAAAAAAACAAAAAACTTTTAAGTATTTAAGTATTAAATGCATGCTTGTAACATGAAGTAATGCCACCACAGCAGCTCCAGGCTGTAGGTAAAAACTACAAACCTATTAGATTCTCACCTGTTGGCGGTTCTAAGGTCAAGTGGTTCTCTTGGGCCCAGCCGAGGGGCCGGAGCCTGACATCCAGGTAAAACAGCCAGATGTCATGATCATGGTACTCTTCGGAGATGCCAGAATACCGCAGACGGAGCCTCCCTCCAACGTTCTGGATGACTCGGACAGGCCAGTAAAGGTAAGGGTCTGAAAGGTCCTGAAGCTCCAAGACGGATCCGTCGACAATCAGATCCACGGTGTTCTTACCTCGTAGAGGCTAAAGGGGACAGACAGAGAGACTTCTTATTGATTCAAAAAAAATAAAATAAAGAATACTGGTCACAGGGCTTCTCCAAAGGCTGGCATGATAATCACATTAAACCTCAGTGGGAAGACCTTCTATGCGTTACCCTTACATTAAGATCAGAGAAAAAAAATGAGGAGTATCAAAAGGGAAAGCTGAGCTTATAGAGCTTGAAAATGAAACTGTTTTCTCAAGTTCAATCCAAAGTTTTTACATGATCACACAAGCATCCGGGCCTGTTAATTAGCCTGCTCTCACCAATGTCAAGAATTACAACAAGCTCTTGTTTTCTGAGTGTTAATGAGGATACAAATCTCCAAAACGTGCCAAAACACTTTAATTTATCTGCTCTGACAGTGTTAGAGAAGGTGCCAGGCGTCTTTCTTTGTTTCTGTTTTATTTAAATATCTTTAGAGGTCTTCATCTCAAGACAATCATTTTAGATTAGATCACATGATAACGCCGTATGCTGAGTTAATATATCAGATTCTATTTTGGAAAACGTGGTGGGTGGAGAGGCCATACATAAAAATCTATTAAAGAACACCAAACACACGATGAAGTACCTGATTTGAGAGAATTTTAACAATATGTCTCAGTGCATGTGCACTACGATTTACAGTCACGTGTAGGAAGAAAACCCATACATGTAGAGTTTTTGAATAACTAACTTTTAAGATCCAGAAATACTTTCGTACATTTCCACTCCTCTGCAGTAATGCTGACATCACTGCACCAGGAATAACGACTCATTTTATTGAACATCTGGAATTATTAATGACTTCTCTGCAGTGTTTTACACTTGCAAACGGCCCGACTGGACCCTGTGGATTTTAGCTAGCAGGATCTGGCCTTCTGTTCGGCCTCTGCTTTATATCACCATAGCAGGTACAGAATGGAAGCATGTACTGCAGCCAGGTTCTATTATAGAACCTGGCTGCAGTACAACAAACTCGATATCTAGAGATGACTTGTCATTTTAATTTTTTTATGAATTTCTGAAGGTGCGTAGCAGATGTTTAACTTCAGTGACTACTTCTCCCTTATTTATTGGCTGAATCATTTGAAACTTGCTACAAGTATCCATTACAAAATACTGTGGACGCATTTCAGATTTGACTTTTTAGTTTTTACAAATTTTCAAAAATTTCAAGAAATACTGTAGATTGATTATTTATAAGCTGACTTTTCTGAAGCTTGGCTTCAGTATTCATTGGTAAAATCCTGCAAAATGTATTTGGATGTATGGATTTTCCATTTTTGACTTGTTACAATTTTTACGTATTTTCGACATTTTCACGGAAACCGTACAATGATGTGTAACTTCAATAGCTACTCCTCCCTTATTTTGTTGGCCAATTCTTCTGAAACTTGCTGTACGTATTAATTATGCAAAGGTCTATAGAATGCTCCAGACAGATTTACTGTACATTAATGTTTAATATCAAATTAACTTTAATTTAATTTAATTAACTTAAACTTTCCAGATGCGGGGTAGGGCCTGAGATGACCATATTAGGGATCATTACAATAAGATTTTTCAAAATTGAAGAAAATATAGACTCTCCTGTGTGTCATTGTCTATATAAATACACACTCACCCCCTCTAGCAGGTTGGCCGGTGCTGTCCTGGCACCCGTCAGGTCCTGAATAAGAAAGTCTGTCCAGTCGTTGTATTTCTCCTTGATGGCTGGGGGGGGAAGATAAATACAAAGCCAAGACTGAAAAACACGTAGACCACCGCAGAATGGAAAGTGAGCACAATATGCGTTGCTTTATAGTGTTTAATTATTAAATGTGTGCCACTGCAGAGCGCTGTTAGACGTAGCCACCGGAGAACAGCATGCAGAGGAAGTGCATGCATACACTTGCAAACACAAATGTTTCTGCTAATTCAGGTGTTTCAATGCATACAGACTTTTCTAATTAAAAGAGCAGGTGTGGAATATGTCAGTGGCGTGTTTGTGTATTTGACTGATTTCAATAATTGACCTTTAGGTAAAACAAGTGACAAACGTGTTTTTTCCTCCCTGGAAGTGCCTCAAAAACCTCAATAGGCTCAATGAATCTATGAATATAATACTCAACACAATACTCAGCAGTGATTTATGGCTGACATCTGTTTGCTTTTTAGGCTTGCATGTGCAAAAGAGAAGTAAGAAAATATACCGTATTCTGTAGGTTTTTACAGAAATAAACACATCAGAATGAAAGACCCTGACTAACGGCTTACTCAGTGCTGTTGTTTCTGTATTAATGTGCAAAAAACAGCTGCAAATCTGAGCAGAACAAAGGTAAAACTTTTAGATGTGGCTTTTCGTGGTGCTATATGAGCTTTTCTCCACAAGTTTCGTCCGAAATTTTACATACGAGAGTTCACCGGGATACTTGTAACTTCCTCTGTGAGCAGCAAAATGGTGCACGAAGTCAAAATGACTGTCAAGGTGCTGCCACAAGTTTGTGTCATGTTTAATACCACAAATAAAAGTGGGACAAATCAGATCTGAAAATGTAAGATTCAGTGTATCCTTTAAAACAAAACAAAACAAAAAACAATCTGGGGCATAAATGGAGAGAAAAAAACTAACTTTAATAAATAGTGAAAAATGTGTTAGCTAGAATAAAACTTCCCCCTCTAAAAAGTCATTTGTGCTATTAATCAGCTCATAAGTTTTGGTTTTCATGAGTCAGACTGAAATTATATTGAAACCATCACAATCAGATAGGGGAAATACATGATGTTACTTAACTTACATGATTTCATTTTTGATACTAGGATGACCGGGTTGCCAAAATGTGGATGCTGGCCACCGGGTGAAAACTAAACCAATCTAATGTAAAAAGTTCCAACAAATTTAGACATAGAAACTGATTTATTGAGGTTTTGATTCCACTGTCACATGATTATTCTGGAAAGCATCCATAAAACCTTTGACAGGGTTTTATGGATGCTGCTGAATTAGACTGAATTAACTTTAACTGTGTGTACCTAATAAATTGGCTGAGCATAGTAAGAGACTACTACGGGTTAATGTCAATCATGCACAGTCTTAAGTTTTAACTGGAACTGAATAAAGTCTCAGTGTTGTTGCTTAACAACAGAATAATTGTTAAAATAATCTATAAAATGTTATTAAAAAAAAGAAAATCGCAAATTGTAAAATTGTAACTAAAATACATGTTTTAAGATTGTTCTTAAAAGTGTAGATGGGGG